>NW_026845477.1:154905202-155166302 GCF_025583915.1 Anolis sagrei ordinatus | reverse complement strand
TCTCCAGATACTTTACTGTCCCAAAGCCGGATGGCTCCCTCCGCCCCATCCTCGACCTCAGAGACTTAAACTTTTTCATCGAACCCCAAAAGTTTCGGATGGTGACGGTATCGTCCATTCTTCCTCTCCTCAGATACGGGGACTTCTTCGCGTCCGTCGATCTCCGGGACGCTTACTTTCATCTGTCAGTCAGGAGACATCACAGGCGCTTCCTGGCCTTCAGGGTAGCGGGACAGTCATACAATTTCGATGTCCTTCCCTTCGGTCTCGTGACGGCACCGAGGACCTTCACCAAATGCATGTCGGTGGTCGCAGCAGCCCTCAGAAGGGAAAAGATTCGCATTTTCCCTTACCTAGACGACTGGTTGTTGGCAGCACGCTCCCCGGACCTCCTGAGAGTTCAGGTGGCAAGGACGCTTTCCCTCCTCGAAGACCTGGGCCTCCAGTTGAACGAGGAAAAATCCCATCTCGAACCCACCACTTGCATAAAATTCATCGGCGCCATGTTCGATTCTCTCTCCCAGACAGTTTCCCTCCCAGAGGAGAGATTCAGAGCTCTTCGAGCCGAGGCACTCAAGGTCCGTCGCTCTCGGGTGACCTCGGCCAAACAGATACAAGTTCTCCTCGGACACATGGCCTCCACGGTGATGGTGACACCGTTGGCAAGACTCCGCTTCCGCCCCCTCCAGAGATGGTTCTTGGACCACTTCAACCCCATGCGGGACAGTGCCACGAAGCGCCTACTGGTACCGAGGCCAGTGAAGGACTCTCTGAGCTGGTGGATGAACCGCCAGCATGTCTGCAAGGGCATTCCCTTTCACCCAGAGCCCCCGGCCGTCACGATCACGACGGACGCCTCGATGTTCGCATGGGGATGCCATAAAGGAGACCTCTCGGTTCACGATCTCTGGTCTCCACAAGAAAGACAATGCCACATAAATTACCTAGAACTGCTGGCAATATTCAAGGCCCTGAGAGCATTTGCCCTCCTGGTTACCGGCAAGTCCGTCCAAATTCTCACGGACAACATGGTGGCAATGTTCTACGTGAACAAGCAGGGCGGAACGGGCTCGAGAAAACTCCTCAAGCTATCAATGGAGCTTTGGGACTCGTGTGTAGCCAGGTCGGTGTCGATAACAGCACTGCACCTCCCGGGCGAGAGCAACACCGAGGCCGACGCACTCAGCAGAACCAGGGCAACATCTCACGAGTGGAAGTTGAACCCCGATGTGCTGGCAAAGATCTTCGAGGAGTGGGGCCTTCCAGTCGCAGATCTCTTCGCGTCGCCGCAAAACGCTCAGCTCCCTCAGTTCGGTGCTCGACTTGCTCCGAACACGGTACCGGGATGCCTCGGAGACGCGTTCCTGTTAGACTGGTCAAGGCATCTGCTCTACCTCTTCCCTCCCTTCCCGCTCATCCCGAGGGTGATCGAAAGGATCCAGTCGGCGCAAACGAACTGCATCTTGGTGGCGCCGGAATGGCCAAGACAACCGTGGTTCTCGGTCCTACTCCAGGTGTCCGAGGGGCGGATGAAACGCCTTCCACTTCGGCAGGATCTGTTCTCCCGAGAGGACGGTCAGCTTCTCCACCCCGACCTCGCTTCTCTGCATCTTTCGGCGTGGAGGATCCAGTTTTAAGAGCCCTGTGCCCAGGAGTCCTTCCTATCCTGGAGGCAGCCCATAAACCGGCAACCAAGAAGTGCTACTCGGCGTGCCTCAACCGCTTCCAGGCTTTTCTCGCCGAGAAGGGCCTAGACGACCATCGGCCTTCGATACCGACGATCCTCTCGTTCTTGCTGCATCTTACCGAACGAGGTTTGTCGCTATCGTCTCTCAAGTCCCACCTGGCAGCCATCTCACGACAGCTGCAGCGGGCAGGTGAAGCCTCCTTGTTTAAGGACAGCTCTGTGAAATCCTTTTTACGGGGTTTCAACAACTTGCATCCCCGGTTCGTTCTCCGACCCCGGGATGGGACCTCGACCTCGTGCTGGCTCGGCTCGCAGAACCACCATTCGAGCTGTTGGCGTTGATCGATCTTCGGCTGTTGTCATGGAAGGTGGCCTTTCTGGTCGCTATCACCTCGGCACGACGACCGTCGGAGCTCGCGGCATTGCGGGTGGACGAACCTTACTTTGTTGTCCACGAGGACAGAGCAGTTCTCCGCACAGATGTGACATTCCTCCCTAAGGTTGTGTCCCCCTTCCATGTTAATGAGGACATTATCCTCCCATCCTTCTGTCAGCTCCCCTCTACCCCAGAGGAGAAGAGACTTCATATGCTCGATGTGCGGAGAGCTTTGCTGTGTTATAAGGACAGGACTGCTCAGTCTCGACGGACTCAGAGACTCTTTGCTGCATATGCCCCGGATAAGGTGGGCCTGCCGATCACGGCGCAACGCTTGTCGCACTGGATCACTTCGACCATCGAGCTTTGTTACCAGTTGGCTCGAAGACAACCCCCCTCGGTCGTCCGGGCTCGGTCGACCAGGGCTATGGCGGCCTCCACGGCTTTTCTTAAGGGGATTCCCCTGGACGCTATTTGCAAGGCGGCCATTTGGAAGAATCCTCAGACATTTGTTTCACATTACAGACTGAACACCAGGTATACACCTGATATGGCCTTTGGGAGGGCAATTCTGGGCTCGGGCCCTACTTGAACCTTGCAATTTTTTGTGTGCCTTATCGGTACCGAATGTTTCTCTTCGATACTGTATGTTACTGTGAATGTTTCTTACCATGTTATTACTTGACCCCGAGTGTTATTATCGGGCTAGTGAATGTAATTGCACCTTTACACTTGATGCCTTTTCTTGCCTGAGGCGCAGGCAACCATTGCACTATACCCTAATGGGCTCATCAGGGGTACTTTTGTGTCATTATCGATGGCTCTACCTGCAAATGTGTTTTTTGCACTTGTTGACGAACCGTTTTTGTGTAACCACTTAATGTGCCCTCATTGTTATGAGTGTCTGCAATAATCACCATGTTATTTATTCAAGGGTCATGAGTTTATTCAATTGTTGGTCACCCTCACGTGACCGGGAGGATCACGTACTCCCTTAAGTTTATGCACTGTGCCCTTCTTTGGAAGTGATTGCAATCTCTTGTCATGCACTATGCCCTTCTTCGGAAGTGATTACAAGCTCTTGTTGGTAACGTTTTTGCACTTAATAAAATTGTTTGGCCCTTGACTTCAATAGTCGGTTTGCCTTCTTCCCGCCTCCGGGACCTGAGCTTGCTAGTCTCCACAAGTGTGCATTCGCAGAGACCACAAAGAAAAATGGTAGGTTACATACCTGTGACCATCTTTCTTCGAGTGGTGCTCTGCGAATTCACACTAACCCGCCCAGCCTCCCCTCTAGCAAACCTCCAATTTCTCGCTACCGTAGCGGCGTAGGAATTGGATCGGTGTGCGCGGGGCGCCCTTTTATGCCCTGCCGGGGCTGGGCGGGGTTACCGCCAAAACTTGAAAAGTTTTTAAAAAGTAGAAGTTTCCGTTGGAGCCCGCGCAGGCGCAGTCTCTCCACAAGTGTGCATTCGCAGAGACCACGAAGAAAAATGTCACAGGTATGTAACCTACCATTGTGTGATAAGGTCCCTAATCAGTAAAATATAAACTTGAATTTACTGTTTTGCTGCCTGTAGTCCACAGGTGTGTTGTGTGAAAAATACCCCTTACTTTCCCCCCGCCCCCCAAAACAAAGGCTGCCTGGCAGCCGTTTGAAAGGAGGGTGCTGGCTGCCCCTTGAGGAGGAGGAGACAATAGTGAGAGTAACTATAGCTGTAGCCATTTGAATGGCGCTGTGCCCAAGCCAGGCCCTGCCCTCCCCTTATTTATTGTTTACTAGCTGTCCCCTGCCATGCGTTGCTGTGGCCCAGTCTGTTGATCTGGGAAATAAAGTAAAGCGAAAGTGTTGGTTTCTAATATATGTAATGTCTTTATGCTTGTGGGTAAACAGTAGTTCTTACTTTTTCTTTGTCAGTGTTGATGTGGAGGTTGTCTGGTTTGCCCACCCTGGAACAGGAAACATATTATTGACCTTCTTTAGGAGCCCCTTTCAAATCTACGATACTATATTATTATTATTATTATTATTATTATTATTATTATTATTATCTTTATTTATACCCCGCTAACATCTCCCAAAGGACTCGGTGCGGCTTACAAAAGGCCAAGGCCCTCAACAAAACAACAGCATAACAAATACAACAATAAAACTCATAAAGCAAAACAATAAACATTAAAGCAATAACAATAAACATTAGAACAATAACACCACAACGTATTTAAAAGTAAGGCCGGGCCAAATGTAATGAATAAAATTTAAAAAGTGCTGGACATGACAGGTGAAATGTATAGGTTTTTAGAGGTAGGTGCGGTGTGCAGACAATCTTAAATCTCTAATAAAGTGCATTTGGGACATGATGCTAGGGGTTTCCTATTCTGGAAAGGCACACTGGAACATATATCTCTGTGTGAATCATATCTATCTATCTATGGCTGGATGGCTCTTTGTCAAGAGGGCTTTGATTACATTTTCTTGCTCTGGTGAAGGGAGTTGGACTGGATGGCCTTAAGTATTTTGTGTTGGTCATCGAGGTTCTGTGTGGGAAGTTTGCCCCAATTCTGTCGTTGGTGGGATTCAGAATGCTCTTTGATTGTAGGTGAACTATTAATCCCAGTCACTATAAATCCCAAAGGTCAAGGTCTATTTCCCCCAAACTCCATCTGTGTTCATATTGGGGCATATGGAGTGTTTGTGCCATGTTTGGTCCAAATCCTTTATAGTCTGAGTCCATAGTGCTCTCTGGATGTAGGTGAACTACAACTCCCAAACTTAAGGTCAATGCCCACCAAACACTTCTAGGGTTTGGTCATGGGAGTCCAGTGTACCACATTTGGTTCAATTCCATCATTGGTGGAGTTCATAATGCTCTTTGATTGTAGGTGAATTATAAATCCCAGCAACTACAACTCCCAAATGGCAAAATCAATTCTTTTTGAGTGAAGGACAAACATTGGGTTGTTAGGTGTCTTCTGTCCAAATTTGGCGTCAATTCGTCCAGTGGTTTTTGAGTTATGTTAATCCCACAAGCGAACATTACATTTTTATTTATATAGATTTATTTACAGTATTTCTATACCACTTTTCTCACCCCAAGGGGGACTCAAAGCGGTTTACACATAAGTAATGGCAAAATTCAATGCCAGTACAAGCAATTACAGTTATACACTACAATTAAACATAAATCAAATTAAAACCATACATCCATAAGAAATAAAACAATCATTAAAACAATAAAACAGTCTTGTTCGTCAAATAGCCGTTCCAGTCATTGTCTTCCTAAAATACTGCATACATTTTCTTCTACTGCCTGAAGGCCTGATCCCAAAACCATGAATTTAATTTTTTTCTAAAAGCCAGGAGGGAGGGAGCGGATCTTACCTCATTTTGGAGTGTGTTCCATAGGCGGGGGGCCACAGCTGAGAAGACCCTGTCTCTCGTCCCCGCCAGGCGCATCTGTGCTGTTGACGGGAGCGAGAGCAGGGCCTCCCCGGATGATCTTAGATTATGAGGTGGGACGTAGGGGCAGATGTGTTCAGACAAGTAAGCTTCTTTTTGTTGAGGGTCTCTTCTTCCACTACCTCACCAGAGAGCTGAGAACAACAAAAAGAAGCAGGAATGCACAAACAATGCAATCCTGGAGCACCATCCAGTCTTTGTTCAAAAACCTCCAGAGGGGTTTATTCACTACAGAAGTGGAGTCCTGATGCTGTAGAAGTGTAGGTACTGTTACAACTTTTATAATTTGCACAACCTGTTGATTAAGTTGCAGTAAGTACTATTAAAACTAAAATGTTTATAATTAAGAAAAGAAAATCTGCAGACAATGATGTTTGTGATGAACCACATGGAACAGCTGTAGAGGAAACACAAGAATCCAAGGTAGTACAGAAGAAGTATTAAAGAAACATTTCCAAAGTTCATTTATACAGTAAAGATTATATGAATATAGATTAGATAGATAGATAGATAGATAGATAGATAGATAGATAGATAGATAGATAGATAGATAGATAGATAGATAATGTATGAAGCTTTTAAAAGGGGTTGGTGTGGAGCCCCCAGTGGCGCAGTAGGTTAAACCCTTGGGCCAGCAGGACTGAAGACCGACAGGTTGCAGGTTTGAGTCCGGGGAGAGCACGGATGAGCTCCCTCTGTCAGCTCCAGCTCCCCATGCAGGGACATGAGAAAAGCCTCCCACAAGGATGGTAAAACGTCAAAAACATCTGGGCATCCCCTGGGCAATGTCCTTGCAGACGTCCAACTCTCTCACACCAGAAGCGACTTGCAGTTTCTCAAGCTGCTCCTGACACGAAAAAAGGGGGTTGGTTTAGCCTTTGGTTTGCTAGTAAATCTGAATTACCATGTTGCAAAAGGATGCATCTCTAAAACGTATGTCACCAACATGAAAAGTTTGGAAAGTCCTGATATCGATAATATTAAAATTCAGTTCACATATACCCTTGATTTTAGACACTAAGAGGCAACTGGAAGGAAACTATTATTATTATTATTATTATTATTATTATTATTATTATTATTATTATTATTATTGGTGACCAGGGGAGCATTTGCACAGCTTAGGCTCGTGCGCCAGCTGCGCCCGTACCTTGGGAAGTCTGACTTGGCCACGGTGGTACACGCTCTGGTCACATCCCGTCTTGACTACTGCAACGCTCTCTACGTGGGGCTGCCCTTGAAGACGGCCGGGAAGCTTCAGCTAGTCCAGCGCGCGGCAGCCATGTTACTAACGGGAGCGGGACGCAGGGAGCACACAACGCCCTTGTTGTTCCAGCTCCATTGGCTGCCGACTTGCTACCGGGCCCAATTTAAGGTGCTGGTGTTATCCTACAAAGCCCTAAACGGTTCCGGCCCAAAATACCTTTCGGACCGCATCTCGGCCGATGAGCCCACGAGGGCCTTGAGATCGTCTGGGGAGGCCCTTCTCTCGATCCCGCCTGCCTCACAGGCACGTCTGGCGGGGACGAGAGAGAGGGCCTTCTCGGTGGTGGCCCCCCGGCTGTGGAACACCCTCCCTGTTGACATCAGACAGGCGCCCTCCCTTATGGCTTTCCGTAAGAGCCTAAAGACCTGGCTATTCGAGAAGGCATTTAATTGAGTGTTATATTAACTGGAAATGACAATCGGAACGGAAAATGGATTATGAGATTGGTTATGATTCTGATGTGACGGAGCGGACTAGTTAGTGTAAGTTTAGATTAATTTAGATTAATGTGTATTTGATATGTTGATTTTTTCGTGTGGCTTGATTGTAAACTGTTTTTAATATGTTGTACACCGCCGCGAGTCGCCCTAGGGCTGAGAGCGGCGGTCAACAAATGCAGCAAATAAATAAATAAATAAATAAATAAATAAATAAATAAATATACTGCAGCCTTAAGCACATTAATATCTGAGGAAGCCCAATTTGCTACAGTGGAGTTTTCTCCCAGACCAGTAGGTATGCTTATGACTGCAGTCTCCAAAAGCTTCTAAAAATGGTCTGATTTCACTGTGCCTCCAGGGAAAGGGAAATTTTGACACTAGGAAAGGAGCAGCCACAACGTATGCATCTCTGCATGTCTTTGGTGCTCAGACACCCCCCATGTGCTGTCAGCTCTAGAGAGTGTCCAGCTGCAGTCTCAGGATGTTTCTTGAAGAAGGATTTCAGAGTGGTGAATACATGAAGCACCCACAGATCACATGGGGATTGTTGTCAACCTCTTTGCAGAATGTTGCTATGTATTGTTAAACTTGTCATGGAGATTTTCTTCTCTCAAAAGCTTAATGTGCTTATGAAGCAGCTATGCACGAAGCAACCTTAGAATAATGTCCAGGTAGCTGACTAGCACCTCAATCTTCAGCCGAAAGAGGTGGTCTGGCTAAGGTAGTGGCTTTTAACCTGTGGGCCATGGACCACCAGTGGGCCGCGAGATCTGTGAGCCTCTTTCCTCTTTATTTACTTATTTTATTTTATTTCCTCTCCTATTGCACCGCCTGCCACTCCTTCCCTATCACTAACCATGGCATATAACAGCAGCAACAACAACAACAACAGCAACAACAACAACAACATCTGTCTGCGACAAAGAACTGGGGATAACAAGCCTAAAAAAGTTACAGAAAATGAACATGTCAAACTCCTCTGGGACTTCCAAATTCAGACTGACAGAGTTTTGGAGCACAATACTCCTGACCTCACAAGCAAACAAAGTATGGATCGTCGATGTTGCAATCCCAGGTGACAGCAGGATTGAAGAGAAATAACTGGAAAAGCTGACATGATATGAGGATTTAAAGATCGAACTGCAAAGACTCTGGCACAAGCCAGTAAACGTGGTCCCAGTGGTGATCGGCACACTGGGTGCAGTGCCTAAAAACCTTGGCCTGCACTTAAACACAATCAGCACTGACAAAATTACCATCTGCCAGCTGCAGAAGGCCATCTTACTAGGATCTGCATGCATTATTCACTGATACATCACACAGTCCTAGACACTTGGGAAGTGTCTGATGTATGATCCAATACAACAGCCAGCAGAGTGATCTTGTCTGCTGTGGGCTCATCTTGTGTGTTTTTAATAATAATAATAATAATAATAATAATAATAGTTTTTGTGTCAGGAGCGACTTGAGAAACTGCACGCCGCTTTTGGTGTGAGAGAATTGGCCGTCTGCAAGGACATTGCTGAGGGGACGCTTGGATGTTTCGATGTTATATCATCCTTGTGGGAGGCTTCTCTCATGTCCCTGCATGAGGAGCCGTTGCTGTCCGAGGGAGCTCTTCCGCCCTCTCCACAGATTCGAACCTGCGACTTGTCGATCTTCACTCCTGCTGGCACAAGGGCTTTTGACTAAGCAGCTCACCAGTAACTTTCTTGTCCCTACTTGAAGTTCCGCACTTTACACCGGCCCGCACTTTACACTGGCATACGTTCTACCTCAACATGTGTTATGACAGTATTTCCTGCCCAGTTTACTGTATTGTTGCACTTTCCTGCACTCCTGTAAAGATGTATTGCACTCATTGAATCTATACCTCAGCTATGTTTTTTTCAGCCGTATTGTTTTTATATTGCTTTCAATTGTGCTGTTATTTGTTTTTATCTGATGTTTTAATTGGTTAAGTGTTTTACATGTGTGTTTTAATTGTAATTTTGGACGTGTCCCTTGTAAGCCACCCGAGTCCCCTAGGGGAGATGGTTGGAGGGGTATAAAAATAAAGTTATTATTATTATGATTATTATTATTAACCCACCGTGCCATCGGGGGCTCCATGATAGGAATTCAAAAACAGAGAATCATAGAATCATAGAATCATAGAGTTGGAAGAGACCTCATGGGCCATCCAGTCCAACCCCCTGCCAAGAAGCAGGAATATTGCTTTCAAATCACCCCTGACAGATGGCCATCCAGCCTCTGTTTAAAAGCTTCCAAAGAAGGAGCCTCCACCACACTCCGGGGCAGAGAGTTCCACTGCTGAACGGCTCTCACAGTCAGGAAGTTCTTCCTAATGTTCAGATGGAATCTCCTTCTTGTAGTTTGAAGCCATTGTTCGCGTCCTAGTCTCCAGGGAAGCAGAAAACAAGCTTGCTCCCTCCTTCATGTGGCTTCCTCTCACATATTTATACATGGCTATCATATCTCCTCTCAGCCTTCTCTTCTTCAGGCTAAACATGCCCAGCTCTTAAGCCGCTCCTCATAGGGCTTGTTCTCCAGACCCTTGATCATTTTAGTCACCCTCCTCTGGACACATTCCAGCTTGTCAACATCTCCCTTCAAATGCGGTGCCCAGAATTGGACACAATATTCCACATGTGGTCTAACCAAAGCAGAATAGAGGGGTAGCATTACTTCCCTAGATCTAGACACTATGCTCCTATTGATGCAGGCCAAAATCCCATTGGCTTTTTTTGCTGCCACATCACATTGTTGGCTCATGTTTAACTTGTTGTCCATGAGGACTCCAAGATCTTTTTCACACGTACTGCTCTCGAGCCAGGCATTGTCCCCCATTCTGTATCTTTGCTTTTCGTTTTTCCTGCCAAAGTGGAGAAATAGTATCCTATCCTGTATCTGAGAGCCATTGTGGTGTAGTGATTGAAGTGTTGGACCAGTACTCTGGGAAACCAGGGTTAAAATCCCCTTTTGCAGACTAAAACCTACGGGGTGACCTTGAGCAACTCACACTCTTGCAGTCTCAGAAGCAAGCATAGGTAAACCTCCTGAAAAGAAATCTTGCCAAGAAAACCCTGTGATAGGTTTGCCTTAGGGTTCCAGTAAATCAGAAGTGACTTGAAAGCACACAACAACAAGAAGAAGACAACAACATTTCCATGTCTCTGAAAACACCGCTCTTTTTGTAACCCTGTGAATAATCTTGTCTTTAGGGATAACAACATTTGGAGAAGGAATTACAAGGAACTGCTTTCAGCAATTTGGCAGAATGCACTTTGTGCGGCTGAGAGATTGATTGAATTTGTTGTCTAGGCTAAAGTGACTCCACTAGGTTCTTCCTCTTGGAAATGCAAGCTAGTTTTACTAATAGCAAGAGAGGAGCGGAGAAAAATCTCAGAGTGGGAAGCCCTCCACCTTTTCTGGACAGTGGTCTCGGATTTAAAAGTCCTGTTTTGGCTTCAGTTCTCAACAAACCCATCTAGAAACCAGGGCCATACACAAGTGGCAAACCGCTTACCATAGAAATAATGTGAATATTAAGTTAATCAAAGAGCTCATGTTGGAAGAGAATTAAGAGGAGTGGTTCTCTCTCTCTTTCTTTTAAAAAAACAGCTCGTAACAAGCAATCCATGTCACTTTTTTCCCTCCTGCATACTCTTGCTCTGTCCCATTTGTCTAGCCGTAATCTACATTTCAAATGATTACATGGGAAGCTGAAGTGGTAGTGACAAGGATAAACGAAGCTTGTTAAACTAATAGCTGCACTAATGCCCAAATATGTGAACTTCCCAGAGTCAGGCAGCATCCGAGGCTGCCGGAGCTGTCAGCCTGGCTCCCCCTGGGCTCGTCCGCCAGCGGCTGCCACATGATGAATGGCCCTGTCGACTAAATTCATCCGGGGCCCAATTAAACAGGCAGAAATGAACTAGAGCCGTCAACCAGGGAGAGAGAGAGGGGGAAAAAGTGAAGGAGAGAGAGGAAGAATAAGCTAGAGAGAGAGAGAGAAAGAAGAGAGGCAATAAAGGGGGGGGGGGGTGAGAGAAAGAAAGGGGAAAATATTCTGCACAAAGTCAAGGAAGCGCCAAGGCAGTGAAGTCATTCTGTCAGAAAATGGCCATTTAATGCTTTGCCGAGCTCACGACAGATATGTCATCTAAAGAAGCTTTAGTGGAGTCCCAGGGCATTTCATTTATTAATTATCAGCTTCAAGAGGGGGATTGGAGTGAGCTGTGCTTGGTCTCTCCTCTCCCCTCCCCACGCACTTTCTCTCTTTTAAGCATTGTCAGTTCCCAGCCTTCCTCTTGTCAGAGTCTGCACAGGCCAGAGAAGCACAAAAGTTTGGACTGCCATGGAGGAAACATACAGGTGGATGGAAAAATGCCATGGAAACTTTGTGCCCTTTCCTGAGTTTCTCATGGAGTCACACTGCACAGGCACAAGAACGCCTCTGAGAATTATCACTAGCCTTCTCACCAGCTTCCTTTGAGGTTTACTGAAAGTTCCTTGAATATTTGTTGTGTGAGAGTGGCTCTTCTATATTCATCTTCAATTCTGTAAAAGTCCGTGGCACCCTGAAGATGAAGGAGGGAACTTCTTGGAGGAATTTTCACACTTATTGGATTCCCTCGTACAAATATTCTGGCTTGAGGGACCTCCAAATTCTCTCAAATGGTAGAATTACCTTCAGCAATTCTACCCTCTTCAAACTCACTGTTGCTAATGCTGGTTAGAAATAGAGATCTAAGGCTTTCATGGCCTGAATCATAAAGATCTAAGGCTTCCATGGCCTTTCATGGGTTGCTGTGAGTTTTCTGGGCTGTAAGACCATGTTCCAGAAGCATTTTCTCCTGACGTGCCCATATTTATGGCAGGCATCCTCAGAGGTTGTGAGGTCACCTCTCTCAGCCTCTGAGGATGCCTGTCATATATGTGGGTGAAACATTAGAAGAAAATGCTTCTGGAACATGACCATACAGTCCGGAAAACTCACAGCAACCCAATAAAGATCTAAGTTTGTTCTCCACAAAGGAAAATAGAGCCTGTTCTAAAACTAAGTGGTTAGGTTCTCTGTGACAATGTGCTTGCAAATAAAGGTTAAGTGGGCACAGTGGGTTAAAGCACTGAGCTGCTGTGCTTGTTGATCGAAAGGTCGCAGGTTCGATTCCGAGGAGCGGCGTGAGCTTCCGCTGTGTCAGCCCTAGCTTCTGCCAACCTAGCAGTCCAAAAACATGCAAATGTGAGTAGATCAATAAGTACCGCTCTGGCGGGAAGGTAACAGCGCTCCATGCAGTCATGCTGGCCACATGACCTTGGAGGTGTCTACGGACAATGCTGGCTCTTCGGCTTAGAAATGGAGATGAGCACCACACCCCAGAGTCAGACATGACTGTACTTAATGTCAGGGGACTACCTTTACCTTTTATCCCTTATCCGGAATGCTTGAGACCACAATTGTTTTGGATTTGGGGTTATTAATTTTTTTTTGAATATCTGTATTTACATATTTGTAAATAATGAGATGTCTTGAAGATGGGCCCAAATCTAAACATGAAATTTATTGATATTTTATATACTTCTTATACAGAGTCTAAAGGTAAATTTATATAATATTTTTGATAATTTTGTGCATGAAAGAAAGCATTAAACAAACCGTTGGAAAGCAAAGGTGTCGCTATCTCAGCCATTCATGTGAACAAAGTTGGATTTCAAATTATTTCAAAATATAGACATTTCAAATAAGGTACACTTAACCAGTACTTGATACTTTGAGCATCTGTAAGTATCTTGTCCGGTGTTTGTGAGTATTCTTATCTGAAAGATTTGGAGAATTATAAGACCATTTCTAGAGAGTAAGTGCCCACTATGATAAATTATCAAATGGTACATCTGTCTTTGTCACATAATAGTAATAATAATAATAATAATAATAATAATAATAATGATGATGATGATGATGATGATGATAATAATAATAATAATAATAATAATAATAATAATAATAATAAATTTATAATCTGCCTTCTCTCCCTGAAGGGACTCAGGGCATAACAAAAATGGCAAATATTTAATTCCTAACAAATAGAACAATCATAATAAAGCAAAGAATAAAATAAACACAATATAATTTATAGACAAAAAAGAATAAAATAAACACATTATAATTTATAGACAACCAAAACCAAGGATTAAACTAAATAAACATGATAAGTACAAGAAGACAACTCAATTAAAACACAATGCATTAAAAACATAGTATAATATATCATATAACAGGCTAAAGTAAGTATCTGATATCAAGGCAAGAAGATATTTTGGAATGCTAATCCTCCTCCTCTCCATGAGATAGATCACACAGATGGGCCTTTAAAATATTTTAAAGGAGAAGAAAGAGAGGCTCATTTTTAGTTCTTTGGGGAGAGAGTGCCAGAGGCAGGGAGCAGCCATGGAGAAGGCCCCCTCGCTCATTCCCACCAACCACAATTGAGACAGGGGTAGCACCGAGAGCAGGGTCTACTTCACAGACCGCAGGGCTCATGCTGGTTTGTACACAGAGGCACAGTTTTTCAAATAGTCTAGGCCTGAACTGAAATACTTTAGGACATTATTGGTAATAAGCAGCACTTTGTATATAGCCCAGAAGTGGATCGGCAGCCAGTAGAGCTGCTGTAATATAGTTCTCTCCTTGTAAGGTGCTCCAGTTAGGACTACTCGCAAAGTTCCATACTTTTACTCACAGTAAGAAGGAAGCAGGGTGTAAGAAGTTTGGTAAGAAGAAAATTCTCTGCTTCAAGGATAATACAATTTAAGAAGAGAAGAAAAGAAAAGACTAAAAGCATTTCCCCACATTTGCACCACTTTTAGAAAACCTAGGAGGCATGTAAGGTGAACTTGTCACAATACAAAATCCGAAATATGATGTTGGAATTAACTTAATTTTCACTTTTCACTTCAAAATTCTTGACAATTTGTAAGACTGAACATTTTCAAGAAGCTCTCCAAGGATATACAGAATATCTGACACCTGTCTTTGGCATTCTGCGATATGTGATTTTAATCTTGTCTATTTGACAGCATTTCATAGCTTGCATCTCATGATATTTTGCATGGCACCTTATGAGATTTCAGGCTTGATACCTATGAAAACAATCAGAGGCCAAAGTACTGGCTGTTCTAAAGAGGTTCAAGATTTTAATGGTGAATTTAAAGTGACATGTTTCAAGTGATAGAGTGGCACTAATTTGAAATGTTAATGAATATTGCTTTCAAAGTAGGTTGCAAATGACATCAAAATATATTCTTATTGTCACAAACCATATCAAAATGTTGTGAGTTATCAGGATACTTCCTACAATGCTGGCAGTAATGTGAGGAGAACAGTATCTGTGGTCTTTGTCTCTAAGGATTTTATCACACAACTAGGAGCCCCTGGTGGCGCAGTGGGTTAAACCCCTGTGCCGGCAGGACTGTGCTGGCAGGACAGGTCGCAGGTTCGAATCCGGAGAGAGGCGGATGAGCTCCCTCTATCAGCTCCAGCTCCTCATATGGGGACATGAGAGAAACCTCCCACAAGGATGATAAAACATCAAAATCATCCGGGCAAAGTCCCCTGCAGACGGCCAATTCTCTCACAACAGGATTCTCCTGACACGACAAAAAAAAAAAAAATCACACAACTCTGCTATTCCAAAGCAGTAATGCAATCATCAATATTGGCAACATACTGGGAAAAAATAAAAAGTACTGTTTCAGGAGAAGAGACAATGGAAGAAGAGAACAATCCCAGACCTTGATGTCACCTCAGTACCAGCGTGTCGACACAGAAGTGGAATGAACCCATCAGAAAAGGTAGCTGATGGGACTATGGCATGATTTGAAGTTTTTTATGGGATTTCCCATCAATAGCAGTGAATGGTTTTATCATATGGAGGAGGTGGACTAGCAATGGGATGGGGAAAAATCACCAAATGTGATAGTCCTACTTCGTGTGATAAAATACTTAATGTATCCACAAAATCCAGTTGCAACAGGAACCAGTGTGGACCAGAGGTCAAGGTGTCAGGCCAGAACAACAGAGACCCAAGTGCCAATCTCCTATTCAGCTATAAACTGGCTGGGTGATCTTACTTCAGTCATTATCACTCAATCAAAACTGACTCCAGGTTTGGAAGGCAGGGACTGTGAAAGCCTCGGAAAGAGGGTTGTGGTGTACAAATGTAAATATGTGAGTATCATTATCTTATGCAATGAAGCTACTGTTTATACTCATGTATAAGTCAATGGTGAGTTTTGTGGCCAAAATTACAGATTAAGAGATGAAACCACCAATGCCACCTCAGGCGGCCAGCTAACTATGGGTGCCGCTGTGCTATGTTCCTGCCTAGGCTTTCAGAACAGTCGGAAGAGGTGCCACAGCACAAAAATAAGAGGAGGTTTTAGGTTCTCCTGGGTCAGACTAAGCTCTTGCTTTTTGCCGCTCTACTCAGAGAAGTTAATGGCCAGAGAATTAAATGGTTCCTTTTAAAATAAGAGTTAAGGTATAGTTTCCTTCAGGTGGGGGTCTTTCTCCTTCCCTTCCACATTGACCTGTGGATAAACTGACTCAGGTTTTTTTTGTGTTGATTTTTAAAACTAAAATACATATAACTCAATGCTATGGAATCCTAGAATTTGTAGTTTGGTGAGGCTCCAAAACTCTTTGACAGACCTTGTAAACAGAGGTGGCCGTAGGTAATTTTCAACAGTAAGCAAACAGTATTTTGCCCCCCCCCCCCATCACTGATATATATTTTCTGTTCGTCGTGGGAGTTCTGTGTGCCATATTTGGTTCAATTCCATCATTGGTGGAGTTCAGAATGCTCTATGATTGTAGGTGAACTATATATCCCCAGTAACTACAACTCGCATATATCAAGGTCTATTTTCCCCCAAGAGCGCCTCAAGAGCACCCCTGGGCAGAGTCAACTATACTGCAAATGCTTACTTTGCATAATGGGTTGAGCCGCCCCTGCTTGTAACACTATAACTCCCAAGACCCCATAGTACAGAGCCATGGCAGCTAAAGTGGTGTAAACTGCATTAATTCAACAATGCAGATCCACCCTTATTCAGGATTTGAACTCATATCTGTCTAGGGCAGTGGTTCTCAACCTTCGTAATGCCGCGACCCCTTAATACAGTGCCTCACGTTGTGGTGACCCCCAACCATAAATTATTATTATTGCTACTTCCTAATTATAATTGTGTTACTGTTATGAATCACAATGTAAAAAATCTGAAATGCAGGATGTATTTTCATTCACTGGACCAAATTTGGCACAAATACCCAAAAACAGCACTCCATGCCGTCATGTCAGCTACATGACCTTGGAGGTGTCTGTGAACAACACCGGCTCTTTGGCCTAGAAATTGAGCACCAACTCCCAGAGTTGGACACAACTGGACTTAATGTCAGGGGAAAACTTTTACCTTACGTTATCCAATACACCCAAATTTGAATACTGGTGGGGTTGGAGGGAAAATTGATTATGTCATTTGGAAGTTGTCGTTGCTGGGATTTATAGTTCACCTACAATTAAAGAGCATTTTGTACTCCACCAATGATGGAATTGGACCAAACTTGGCACACAGAACTCCCACAACCAACGAAAAATACTGGAATGGTCTGGTGAGCACTGACCTTGAGTTTGGGAGATGTAGTTCACCTGCATCCAGAGAGCATTGCAGACTCACACAATGATGGATCTGGTCCACACTTGGCACAGATACTCAATATGCCCCAATGTGAACACTGGTGGAGTTTGTTGAAAATAGACCTTGACATTTGGGATATGCAGTTGCTGGGATTTATAGTTCACCTGCAACGAAGAGCCCTCGCTTGCTCCGCACCCCTGCCGGCCGGCGGGAGAGCGGAGCAGGCGAGGGCGCCTGGAGAAGGCCTTGCTCCCAAGGCCCTCGCCTGCTCCGCCCCCCCCGCCGGCCGGCGGGAGAGCGGAGCAGGCAAGGGCGCCTGGAGAAGGCCTTACTCCAAAGGCCCTCGCCTGCTCCGCCCCCCCGCCGGCTGGCGGGAGAGCGGAGCAGCCGAGGGCGCCTGGAGAAGGCCTTGCTCCCAAGGCCCTCGCCTGCTCCGCCCCCCCGCCGGCCGGCGGGAGAGCGGAGCAGGCAAGAGCGCCTGGAGAAGGCCTTGCTCCAAAGGCCCTCGCCTGCTCCGCCCCCCCACCGGCCGGCGGGAGAGCAGAGCAGGCGAGGGGCGCCCAAGGAGCCACTCACCCATCCCTCACCTCCTTCTGCCATCAGAAGGAAGCAAGGGACAGGCAGATGGCTTCGCGTGTGGCCTAGCCGCCCGCGGAGCCGCTCGCCCGTCCCTCGCCTCCTTCTGCCATCAGAAGGAGATGAGGGACAGGCAGATGGCTTCGCGCGGGGGAATGCCAGTGGCGCAGGGGGTCGGCCGCCATTTTGGAGGGGGCGTGGCCAGCCAATGCGGCTTCGCGACCCCCAGAAAATGGCCAAACGACCCCCTGAGGGGTCGCGACCCCCAGGTTGAGAACCGCTGGTCTAGTCCTAGTTCTAAACTCTTAACTACCATGCAAAACTCTTTGTATTCCCTGATTCTTGTACACTCAGAAACAAGGAAGTATGTGAAACTAAAGAAGAATCTAGCTTCCTAAGATCCACAAATTTCTTTGAGTTGCAAGCAATGCCCAGCTTACTTGCCCTTCCAGCTACAAATAGATGCTTAAAATGTGCAAGCAATGCCAAATGAAGCTTTTCAGTGAGATAAGGTTGCGGTTTAATTTGTCGCCCCACAACCAGCACTTCCAGAACAAATGAGGCAACATAAAAGAAATAATACAAATTTGCTGTTTTGCATAAGTGATACACAGAGAGTGTTTTGGCATGGGAATATGCCAAAGCAAATTGTTGCCTTGGCATAGAAATCTGGATTCTTTTTAGCACTGAATACATAGAGTCCCAGGGTGCATCTCCACTGTAAAATTAATGCCATTTGACACCACATTAACTGCCATGGCTCAATGCTATGGAAGCTTTGAGTTATAGTTTTGCAAGGTCTTTCACCTTCACTGCCAAAAAGTACTAGTATGTCACCAAACTACAACTCCCAGGATTCCATAGCATCGAGCCAAGAAAATTCAGGTGGTGTAAAATGGCATTAATTCCACAGTGGAGATGCACCCTGAGTCTAAGGTACTTTGCAAGCTGCCCCTGAGCAATTCTTACAAAGCCGCTTCTTTTATGGAATTAATAAATGGTGCCAGTTCAGTCAATAATTTGTCATTGCTGCTCGCTTGCTTCTTTTCCTTGTGCCAACAAGAGATGTCCCTCTCTTTCTGGCCTCCAGCCATTCTTGTTTTCACAGCAATGTCCTTTAGTCCCAGAGGGGCAGCCATCCTAGACCTCTGAAACGGAAACCTACAGGCGCTCTCTCCATGGATCAGCCAGCAGGAGGTGTGTGGCAGTCAGCAGAGCTTTTTACAGCCTGCCCCAGAGGATCCGCTTCCCCAAACTCCATCTCTCAGCTCCGATTTCCTGGTTGGCCACCCATCCCTAAGCTTAGGCTGACCCCCAGCGCTGGCTAGCACACGGCATGTCATGTTGTCAGGCTCACCCTGTCACTGGTAGCCTATCAGTGGGCAACAATGCAAGTGACACTCAGCATCACTCGCTCTCATCAGGCCACCTTGTGTCCCTACTAAATAAATAACCCTTCTGAAGCTTTGTCATTTTTTTCCGTCTCTCTCTTTTTGTGTGGGCTAAAAGAAAATCATCCTTGATTTCCTAAAATGTGTCTTATAACTCCACTTACTATGCGGTTTTCGGATGTGAAAGAGGGGATGTCTTTTAGGATGTGTACCAACATTTCTATCTCTCAAATTGCTACAAAAGGACAACGTTTAATTCCTTAAATTAGAATAAATTCTTACATCCAGAAAGTCAGCCTTTCTTTCATATCCAATTCATTCAGTGTTTCCAGTGGGATGTTTGTTTGTTTGGACACCTCTATAAGAAATATTCTTATTCTGAATTGTCCCTTGCAAAATCTGTTTTCCTTGATCTAGGGTGAAAAGTGTGCTAGGCATATCATCTTGGCAAAAAAGGAAAAGGCCTTTCTCTCTTTTTGCCTCGAGAAAAAAATCTGTAAAAAGATATTTGCTTACAAACATGTCCAGCTAGCTCAGGTACAGTCAGACTGGCAGCTAGTGGTGCGTGTATTCCCCATGTTTACATTCTCATGCTTCAAAAGGATTTCCTGTTGTAGGACTGGAAGCTCTTGTAAGAGCAGCAAAGAACTGTTTCCTTTCTTGTTTGCACTGCAAGAGTCTAGTGGAGCTGGCTGTGATGGTGGTGGATGGAAATATTGTCTCCTGACCTGCTACCAGAGACATTATTTGAAAGAGACAAAGAAAGAAAGAGGTTTCTCATTCCATTTAGGTAATCCTTATTAATGTGGAAAGGAAAACAGGAAAGGACCCATTACTCCTATGGAGCCAACACACTTCTGCCCCGGTTGGGTGACACCACTCCTATGTGATGGCGGAAGCATCGCCGCACCTGGGGGGGAGGGGCGCAAAGGTGATAAGGTCCTTAAAGCAGTCCTTCCTTCAATCAGTTTCTGTTGTCCAATATGTTTATTTGCATTAGTAATTTGTCCTCTCCTGTTTTCAGTTCCACATTAACAAATATTACCTAAATGGCATAAAAAACTCTTTCTCTTTTTCCTTCTTTCAAATAATGTCTCTGGTAGCAGGGCAGGAGACAATATTTCCATCTACAACCATCATAGCCAGGTCCACTTGACTTTTGCAGTGCAAACAAGAGTCTTCCCGTGTTTTTGAGGAAGTGTCCTAGGACATGTCTACATTGTTGGGGACGGGGCCTCCACCAGAAGCTGAGGGATTTCATGTGATGGGCTGTATGCCCCTCTGTCCCTCAACTGTCTGGCAAGCATCCTAGGATGCTTAAATTGGTGTGATGAGGTCCTAAGTGTCCTGCATAAAGATACTCAATGGTTAAAATGTCTTGAATGTGAAAGAAAACTTGCTTCCTTGGTTTTTAATCCAAATCAAATGTTCCTTCTTGTTCTTGAAATACTTTACTTTAGGTTGGATGATTTTAAAACCTCTTATTCTTGTGTCACAGTGTCTTCAGTTCTAGGGACCTTGACAATGTGACTTTGGAAGCTGTCCAAAAGGAGCCGAGTTGGCTGTTTCTGTAGTGCACCTGGTGTTCTGTTCCACACAGTTTTGACCCAATCCACCATCAGTTCTAAGTCCACCCAACCCTTTGCCTCCACCTGTACATGAATCCTACAGGGAAATTGGACTCCCTTAGGTATAGTTGACTGTGTGGATCATAATAAATTGTGGCAAGTTCTTGGTGGTATGGGCATACCAAATTACCTTGTCTCTCTCCTGAGGAATCTGTATAAGGACCAGTAGCAACAGTAAGAACTGGCTATGGAACAACAGACTGGTTCAAGATTGGGAAAGGCGTACGGCAGGGTTGTATACTCTCACCCAACCTATTCAACTTGTATGCAGAACACATCATGCGATGTACAGGGCTTGACGAATGCAAGGCTGGGGTAAAAATTGCTGGAAGAAACATTAACAAACTTAGATATGCAGATGACACCACTTTGAGGGCCGAAAACGAGGAGCTAAGGAACCTTCTAATCAAGGTTAAAGAAGAAAGGCCAAAAGCTGGGTTGCAGCTAAACATAAAAAAACAAGATGATGGCAACAAGAATGATTGGTAACTGGGAAATAGAGAGAGAAAACATGGAGGCAGTGACAGACTTTGTATTTCTAGGTGCAAAGATTACTGCAGACGCAGACTGCAGCCAGGAAATCAGGAGACGCTTACTTCTTGGGAGGAGAGCAATGTCCAATCTCAATAAAATAGTGAAGAGTAGAGACATCACACTGGCAACGAAGATCCGCATAGTTAAAGCAATGGTATTCCTGTAATCACCTACGGATGTGAGAGCTGGATGATAGGGAAGGCTGAGCAAAGGAAGATAGATGCTTTTGAACTGTGGTGCTAGAGGAAAGTTCTGAGAGCGCCTTGGACTGCGAGAAGATCCAGCCAGTCCATACTTCAGGAAATAAAGGCCGACTGCTCATTGGAGGGAAGGATATTAGGGGCAAAGATGAAGTACTTTGGCCACATCATGAGAAGACAGGAAAGTTTAGAGAAGACAATTATGTTGGGGAAAATGGAAGGAAAAAGGAAGAGGGGGCCGACCAAGGGCAAGATGGATGGATGGCATTCTTGAAGTAACTGGATTGACCTTGAAGGAGCTGTGGGTGGTGACAGCCGACAGAGAGCTCTGGTGTGGGCGGGTCCATGAGGTCACAATGAGTCGGAAGCAACTGAACAAATGACCAACAAAAGGTATAGTTGTTCTCTTTAAATTGATGTAAGGTGGTAATGGCTGTAATGGAAAACACTTTAATTTCTCATGAACACTGATTCTCACAGTGACACAAGATTACAATGCAATAGTACTGTTGCAGACCATATTGAAGAACACAGTGATCTGCTCAGAATTACCAATCTGTGAGAAGAGGGTATGGCATTTCCTTGTACATATGCAAGACAAAGTGGGGAAATTTACACCTTCTTGGTGTAATTAGGTGGAAGCTTTTGGCATAGGGTGGTTGTCTTCTGCACAGATAGGTTTTGTTGATGCATTAACCTTATCATCCAGCCATGATTTGCCTTAAACTAAGTTGGGGAAATGTCGTGTTTGCAGGCTTCCTCCTGTGCTTTACTCTGCAACATCTCGTAGGATACATTGCCGCCATTGTTGCACATCTCCATCATACAAACGCTTTGTTGTCAACTTGAGGAAACTTGCCTGTTTTTGGATTGTACACTGTGTTAGGGTGGTTTTTTCTAACTTGTCTTTCTCTTTACCCCAGTTGCACACCTACTTTTCATTTACAGAGATCTGCCTTTCTGCAGCTCTGTTTCCATTCTCCTCAGCAAAAGGACTTGTGAACTTGGATTCCAGTATTTACCCCTACTGGTACTGGTACTCATGGTCATTTCTGTGGGGGAAGGCAGCCTCTGCAATGTAAACACTCCCCAGCATTCCCTCCATGTGTCTTTCTGTCCTGCCCATCCCTCACTCACCACTCACCACTCACCCATTTCTTCATCGAAAGATTCACCCACTCACTGTCACTCACGCGGATACCCATCCAACTGCCCAGCCACCCACTTGTTCAAAGATCCGAGTCCCTACCCTCTCACTCACACATCTACTTGGTCATCCATGCATTCTTGGGCCACCCCCTTCCAGGAACACTGCTTGAAGCAGTGTTTCTGGAATAGGATGGTCAGCAAATGGATCGGTGGGCAAGTGCCTAGCTGGCTGACTGGATTGGTAGGTGATCGGGCAGGCAGATTGATGGACAGCTGGGCAAGTTAGTGATGGGTAGCTGGGTGAGTGAGTGAATAAAGCATGCATGTGGGTTTTTTGATAGACAGACCGATGGGCAAGCAGATGGACTGGTAAATCAAGGGTGTGACTATTTCATAAGGAAAACAAAAATACAATTTTGGGACCCCTCCCCAAAAGGGGAGTGCAGCCAGTTATCATACAATGGTGACTATTATGTGATGAAATACGGTAACGGTTATTATCTGTTTCCAAGGCTGTAGAAACCAAACTTGCTGAGGCACAATGAAATGCTGTTCAGATTTCTGGGTGCTTTTATGAATCTGCAGTGATGGCTGATTGTATACTGTAAGGACCTCACAATGAAATAAATTATACCCCCAGCACTGTGTTGCATGAATCAGCCTACCCTAACTATTGACTGGTTCATTGCTCATGTGTATACATTCCTCATCTGATAACCTTAGCACATCATGGTGCATGTGAACGAACCACCCCAGATAGTACACCCCAGGTAGAACTTCCATAGTGCCTTAAAGGCTGCGCTATTCAGTACAGTCCATTCAAAGATGCAGCAGGAAATTACCAAACATGGTTGAGTGACCAAGCAATGAGAAATCAAGCAGCGTGAATTCATGTGCAAAATAGCCCTTGGGATACTCACTGAGCAAGTGGATTAGGAAGACTAACAGTCCGAATCTGTGCCCAAACCACTCTTCAGAAAAGACCTTCAAAAGTTTCATTAAGCAGCAACATTAACAACATCTTTGGCACTAAGTAGTAGTAGGTTCCCACTCTGGGTGAAAGATGACAATCAAATGCAATAAAAAAAGAACATAGTATTTATATACCATTTTCCAAATTACATCAAACACTCCATACACATTTTTAAACTTTCCGATATTACTCATTGGGGGCTGTGAAATAATGGGGTCTAATTAGATGATGCATAGGCTGTCCCAACCCATGTTTCCTCAGTGGAAGAATAACTGTGGAAAAAATATCTGCCTTCTCTTAGCTTTTAAATCACATATTTTAGAACCCAGCTGAAACTGGCTATTGTCTCACTAGCAGAGATGGAGGAAGGGGGTGCAGAGGAACATCCAGCTGTGGTCTTGTTCTTAGCACATCTGTGTCCCTTCCTTAATTCTCTGCTAGCAAGACCTCTTTCTTCTCATTTAAATGTTAAACAGTGGAAGATACTCCTGCAATTTGTTAAAAAAGTAAATAACCACTCCTAGAGGTTACCAATAGATGCAATTCAACCTCTGGAGCCCCTGGTGGTGTTAAACCCCTGTGCCGGCATGACTGAAGACTGGCAGGTCGAAGGTTCGAATCCGGGGGGAGCACAGATGAGCTCCCTCTATCAGCTCCAGCTCCTCATGCGGGGACATGAGAGAAGCCTCCCACAAGGATGGTAAAAACATCAATACATCTGGGCCTCCCCTGGGCAACATCCTTGCAGATGGCCAATTCTCTCACACCAGAAATGACTTGCAGTTTCTCAAGTCACTCCTGACACGACCAAAAAAATAAATAAATTCAACCTCCTTCTCCACCCCATCCAAGAAAAAGTACAGTCTGCAGAGTCTGGAGCCACCTTATTATATGTTTGCCATTACAAATGCCATCTTTCTTCACCGTCAATATTCTTCTTTCCTCTTTTTGTTAAAAAATCTATTCACTAAAATGCTAATGATAGGCAGTGATTAGAAACTGCTGGCTGCTTGAGTTTTGGAAGTTCCCTGTGGACTTCACAGCCATAGCTTGTGACTTGTCAGTGCAAGAAGTGTTCCTAACAAATCACACATTACAGTCTGTGTTTAAAATACATATTTCATTCTGCTAATGCTTCAGTATCTTATATTCAACAGGGACTCTTGTATCAAGTGGTGAAGACCACAATATTAGTTGCAAAGTCAGATTTGATCGAAGTCTCTTGTAATAAGAAGTTGTTAACGTACACAGAGGGAAACCAGCTGGCAGCCAGAATGAGAGAGTCTTATCTATATAAATAAAAATGTAATGTTCATTTGTGGGATTAACATAACTAAAAAACCACTGGATGAATTGATACCAAATTTGGACACTAGACACCTATCAGGCCGAGTGACCATCACTGATGAAAACACTGAAAAACACAGTGGAAGGGACTTAAAAGCCAAAAATGCAAAACGACGCTACAGCGCATGCGCAAAACCACATACACACATATACACATATATGCACAAACAAAACACATATCCACAGACTGGCCCACAGCAATGCGTGGCAAGGGACAGCTAGTGTTAAAGAAAACAGAGAATGTTTAGTATGGGTTGTATCTAATTTTACTACACAGAGCAAACTGGGGGTGGCTTATGCAACTCCTTTTTCTGTTCCCCCACTTCCCTGTTTCTGTACCTTATGCCTCCCCAAAAAACAGATGAGGATCTTCTTAATGCTGGAAATTAAATTAAGATAGTGAATTCTTAAACTAGGTGATTATCCTCCATTTAAAAACCCACAACATCAAACAATACAGTTATTAATAATAATAGTAATAATAAACCTTTATTTATACCCCGCTACCATCTCCCGAAGGACTCGGTGTGGCTTACAAGAGGCCGAGCCCAAATACATCAATAAAAAAGCAACAACAGCAATACAAACAATAAATAAACTCATAAACAAAGCAATAAACAGTAACAATAACACCAGGACCCATTAAAAACCTATGGCAGGGCCAAATGTAATAATTAAAAATTTAAAAATGCTAGGCATTTTTGTTGTTGTTGTTATTATTATTATTATTATTATTATTATTATTATTATTACAAAGGCACAACTCTGTGGCCCAAATGATTCACTGGAACTTATGTCACAAGTACCGCCTACCAGCAGTAAAGAACTGGTGGGATCATAAACCTGCAAAGGTAGTGGAAAATGAACACGCAAAAACACTGTGGGACTTTCGAATCCAGACTGACAAAGTTTTGGAACACAATACACTAGACATCATGATTGTGAAAAAGGAAAAAAGTTGGGATTATTGATGTTACCATACCAGGTAACAGCCAAATTGACGAAAAAAACAGGAAAAATTCAGCCGTTATCAAGACCTCAAAATCAAGCTGGAAAGGCTCTGGCATAAACCAGTACAGGTGGTCCCAGTGGGTGCCATGCCAAAAGATCTCAGCCGGCATTTGGATAAACATTGACAAAATCACAATCTGTCAACTGCAAAAGACCACCTTACTTGGATCTGCGCACATCATTCAAAAATACATTACACAGTCCTAGACACTTGGGAAGTGTTCGACTTGTGATTTTGTGATACAAAATCCAGCATATCGATCTCGTTTGCTGTGACATACTGTGATTTTGTGTCAGTACAATAATAATAATAATAATAATAATAATAATAATAATCTTTATTTGTACCCCGCCACCATCTCCCCAAAGAGGACTCGGGGCAGCTAACATGAGGCCAAGCCCAAAATTACAGTATAGCAAAATAAAATACAAAGAAGTAAAAATAACATCAAAATAAAATACACAAAATAAGAAAATAAAATAAAAAGTTACTAAGTAACATGATAGAGAAATAGGACACGTTGGGCGGGCCAAATGCACAGGATAAAATTGATAAAACCCTGGATGAGATAAGTAATGGGAGAATGTGTTTCTGAGGAAGGAACTCAAAAGGGGCGAACAGTGGGGTTAGATCTTCATTGAGGGCGGGGGCAGGGGGAAGTGAATCATGTGGACTGAACTGTAGTTGGAACCGACACCTTCATTGAGGGTGGGGATAGCTTTGGCTGATGAAGTTGGAAGGGAATAACAGCCTCCATGTCAACCAAAAGAGACATTACATTAACATGTACCACTAACAAGATACCAATTATGTGCTCCAGAACAGTAATTTCAATGAACTTTATATTCCATACCTAGGCCCCTCTTCCAACAATACAACAAATGTAGACGAAGGGCCCTTCTACACGGCCAAAGATTTTGGGAGAAATTGGATTATTGGATTATTTTAACCCAGTTCTTTCTGAGATTTTGTCCCTACACCCACCCACAACCCTGGGTTTTCCCTCAAGAGATGACATCCAGTTCTCTTCCAGCCTCCCATTTCCCAAGAAAGCTTGCCTAAAGGGCCCACCGGTAGTACAGGCCCTTCTGGAGAGTACTCCTGATGTGTGAAAATGATGTATCAGGAGATGGGGGAGAAGGAGGAATTTCCCTCCAGGAGCCTGAAGAACTGGGATGCCTTGTACAGATTGACCCATGGGACTGTGGAAGCAGTCCCGGGAGTCAATCCTCATAGGGCCCATACCTGGAAAGATCTGGACCTTAGCTTTAGGTCTGGATCTTTCCAAGTGTTATATTAATCTGAAGCAATTTCTCCAGATTAATTCAGTTTTACCTGAGGCATCATTTGGATACCTCAGATTAAACCAAGACAGGTCTTGGATTAAAGGCCTGTTTGGAAGGACACAGTGTGAACTAGAGATTTGGTCCTCATATGCATGTTGACCATGTATATGTACATATATATGTAGTATATACACATATATATATGTACATGTATATGTAGTAGTAACCTATGGATGTGAGAGCTGGACCATAAGGAAGACTGAGCAAAGGAAGATAAATGCTTTTGAATTGTGATGTTGAAGGAAAATTCTGAGAGTGCCTTGGACCACAGGAAGATCCAACCAGTCCATACGTCAGAAAATAAAGCCCGACTGCTCATCGGAGGGAAGGATATTAGAGACAAAGATGAAGTACTTTGGCCACATCATGAGAAGAAAGGAAAGCGTAGAGAAGACAATGATGCTGGGAAAAATGGAAGGAAAAAGGAAGAGGTGCCGACTAAGGGCAAGATGGATGGATGGTATCCTTGAAGTGACTGCCTTGACTCTGAAGGAGCTGGGGGTGGTGATGGCCGACAGGGAGCTCTGGCGTGGGCTGGTTCATGAAGTCATGAAGAGCCGGAGGCAACTGAATGAATAAACAATGAAAGTATGTTGAACAATCATGTAGTTTGGAGAGATCCTTTCAGAACAATACTATTTATAGTTTTAGTGTTCTGAATTGTTGGAAACCAATAATGCTCTATGCAAGAGATCCAGCCCTCAAGATGGGAAAGGGTAGATGAGGTTAGATGTTGTAGGGTAAGCCCATCCCACATTATCCTTGTCTATCTCCTATCCTTTCTTCTATTTCATGTTTTTTTAGACTGATATCTCTCACCATGCCCTTTCCTAAAGTGTTCTGACCACATGGAAGTCCAGTCAGTTTTTCCTTTGTTTTCTCCCAAGACAGAGGAGAGACAAAATGTTTCCAGATAGAGATCGATAGAAAATTAACTTTTCTATACAGAAAAAATGTTTTTTTTAAAAAAGCCTGTGTAACTTTTAATGCTTGACTTTGCTCCTTAAGATTACTGAAGTTCATTGGCTCTGCTGCTGGGAAAGCTCAGCTACCAATCTGCTATATTGCTGTTGATATTATGTTTTTGCTTTTTCTTTTTCAAACTCTAACATGGATAACACCATATTGTCTGCATATATGGCTATAAGAGCATGTCATGCAGAAAAAGTATGCAAAATCAGTTGATCATAAGCTGAGGGACAGAAGAGGCAGGCCCATGTTTCATTGATTGCTACTCATTGGGGTGTTTTTCCTAAATACTATTCTGTTTATCTGTTCTACATAGGGGTTCTCTCAGTAGAGAAAAAAGGTGTGTGTAAGAGATGCTTGTTCATGTCTCTGGGCTGTTATTCGCCTCCACTTAGCCGCTATTAATGTGGTTAATTACCATCACTTTCTAATGTCATGGAAGTCAATATTCTCTCAATAGGCTGCTGGATCACTCCTGGATTAAGCCAGACCTGGCTTGCCGTTCATTAGGAACAGTCTGAGCTAGATGCCAGGTTGGCATCTGCCAGGGGCAGAATCATCGACAGTACTGCCTTACTGTGAGGCCATGACAATCTCTTGACTATGAGGTATCTATGATCAGCACTATGAACACTTTCATTAGTATAGTGATGGTGCTAGTTGAAATAGCCTGTGTTTTCTATTAATATATGCTAATTGTCTATTTTCTTGTATCTTTTTTTAAAAATAGTTTTTATTTTGCATTTTGTGATCTATTTTCTTGTATCTTATGCATACTATATGGATTTGTTTTTCAATTACTTTAACTGTTATTTGTTTTATAGTCAATAACTACACTGTGTGATTGAGGGAAAGATAATTAATACATACTCAGGAATACATCTCCGGTGATGTAAATACATTGTTCACTCATGAACGGACTCATAAAAACTGTGGACCTTGTGAAACTAGGGTCATTAAGCACGTAGGGGTAATGTGGCCCTTGGGCTAGATGTTGTATATCTCTGATGTCAAAGACCGCATCTTGAATTAATGTCAAAAGATCTACCTGTATGGCTAGGAAGGTGGACACTTCCTAGATATAGTTGTTGTTCTCAAACTGGTAAACACACCCCTGATGTTTTCCATGACTTTCAACAAATGAAAGAATTTTAGTGGCCTTTTTTTACCAAATTACTGATTAATCTATTAGATTTAACCTACAAATAGTGCCTTTTGAGGAAAGATTAAAATAACAATGAATTTGTAAAAAGCTTCCTATGATTGTTATCCAGAAAAAAAACACCTTTTTAATTCCTTCCTTGAGTAACACTTCAGGTTCAAATTGGCTCTACAAGATATAACCAATGCTCTTAACTGATTGCCCAGCTGATTAAAAGGAGCCCTTGCTGGTTAATCAACAGAAACTTTATTTGATTAATCTACTCATTAAAATGATTACCACCTACAACAGCCCTAATTTCTTCTTCAGACATTATGTTGCAATTTAAGTGATGGCCACTGATCCCTGCTTCACTTTTTCTTTAAAGGCATTAAAGGCAATGAAAAAGTAGGAATGAGATTTAAATCACTGGAGGGAAGTGTGGAGTAAATATAATGAAAGAACCTTATTGAAAAGATCTGGAAGGGACAGAGGCGGCCCTAGGTAATTTTCAACGGTAAGCAAACAGTATTTTGGCACACATCCCCCCCCCCAACCAATCACTGATATATATATATATATGTTCTGTTCATCGTGGGAGTTCTGTGTGCCATATTTGGTTCAATTCCATCATTGGTGGAGTTCAGAATGCTCTTTGATTGTAGGTGAACTATACATTCCAGTAAATACAACTCGCATATGTCAAGGTCTATTTTCCCCCAAGAGTGCCTCAAGAGCGCCCCTGGGCAAAATCAACTATACTGCAAATGCTTACTTTGCGTAATGGGTTGAGCCGCCCCTGGGAAGGGATAAGCAGGGACTGGACTGAGATCTATAGGTAACACATGGAATGATGCACGGTAGTTTTTAGGCACATGCAAATAAATTGGAAAACTTCATAAAATTTGTGCATACAAATCAATATTAGAAACATGAAGGGAAAGGTAGAGAGATTTAGAAACTGCAACACTCACCAATCATTTTTGTTACGATTCTGTAACATTTGGATGCCTACCAAGATCAGCTTAATTTTCATTATAAGCATTAAGCAACTTTGGTAATGCCAAAAAGAAGATAAAGTGTTTAAAAAAACCAGTCTTTTTTCTTTGGCCCGGTTGTTGCCATAAGCAAAGGTACTGGAGGCAGAACTAGCAAAGCTAATGGGTGGGAGACTGATAACACAGCATTCTTCTTTGAAATGTAGTTTGGGAAGGCAAGACCCCCTGTAGCAGAGAATGCAAAAGGCCCTGCCTTAAACTACATTTCCCAGAATGCAGTGCTCAGAATCAAGAAAGTCCCAATGGGAGGCAACAGCCATTTAGAGTCAGTCTAATAATAATAAATAAAATTATTGAACCTGCAAAGAGGACTAAAGTAAGTAAGCGATAGTATAAATCTGTGATAAGTTGAAGCTATGTGGTTGTGTGTAATAAAGACAGACATTCAAGGGGATTGCTGCCGTTGCTTTTTAGAGGGATAAATTGTTTTGTCTAAACTTTTAAAAATCCTCAAAAATCTGTATATGTGTGAATCTTTCTGAAACTTCTGGGAATTGATACCTTGGTTATCTTGTGCATTGTATGTAAAATTCAAGTAGATAGCTCTTGTAGGTTTTTTAAAAGATGTTGTTTATAAAAACTTTGAAAATTCCCCAAAAATCTGTGGATAAGTGAAACATTCTGAAATTTGGTGGGCTAACAGTGATAAATGTGTTCTACCACTGTAGCAAGTTTTACCCCAACAGCTTTAAAATGATGGAGTTAGGAGTCCCTGAAGTTTCCCCAATTATAATAATTATTGGCAATAACAATAACAAAATATTGACAAAATTTATTATTTATTATTATTATTATTTACTGTATTTATACCTCACTCTTCTCAAACCCAAAGGAGACTCAGAGCGGCTTACAGATTATGGCAACATTCAATGCAACAAATAATAATTATAACATATCAAATTATAAAACAATTAAAACATATAAATGCAATAAGTGCAACAACAAATAAAATAACATATTAAATTATAAAACATTTAAAACATATAAAGCAGCCAATAGTGAAAGGACCAAGGCAGAGACATCTCCAGCTCATCCCTTTTTTGGGTATCAGCCAGCACGCCAACTACTTAAATCAAGAAATAGTTTTCTAAGATTTACAGAGACACTCGCTGGAATACCTCAGCAAGCGAGAGTCCAAAAGTGGCAGGCATAAACCCAGAACCTCAATCAATGGCTGATACCAAATGAGAGACTCTCCCCTGGGCACACAGAAGACTGGGCGACTTGGAAGGCGCTGAACAGACTGCGCTCTGGCACCACGAGATGCAGAGCCAACCTTAAGAAATGGGGCTACGAAGTGGCATCCACAACATGCGAGCGTGGAGAAGAGCAAAACACTGACCACCTGCTGCAATGCAACCTGAGCCCTGCCACATGCACAATGGAGGACCTTCTTGCGGCAATGCCAGAGGCACTCCAAGTGGCCAGATACTGGTCAAAGGACTTTTAATCAACTACCAAGTTTGCAAACTGCGTTTTTATCTGTTTGTTTGTTTTGTTTTGTTAGAAATGTAATACAATGGTCTGGTTGCCCCTGACACGATAAATAATAAAATACATGGGGTTGCCTTTGAAGACTGTTTGGAAGCTTCAAATGGTCCAGTGGGTGGCAGCCAGATTGCTAACAGGAGCAGTGCTCAGGGAGCATACAACTCCTCTGTTGCACCAGCTCCACTGGCTGCCAGTTTGCTACCAAGCACAATTCAGAGTGCTGGCTTTAGCCTATACTGCCCTAAATACTTTCCGGCCCAGCTTACCTTTCCGAACGTATCTCTCCTTGCGAACCATCCAGGAATTTAAGATCATCTGAGGAGGCCCTGCTCTCGATCCCGCCTTCCTTGCAGGCAAGGAGTGTCCTCAAATCAAACCTCTGTACTAGATTTTTTTTAAAAAAAAAAAAAAACATCATTAACCACACACCTTATTGCCTAATGGTATTATTAGAATTGGAATATTTGCATTGTGCCTTTCCCCTTTTAAGCTGCCATTAGCAATTGGAGCAACTTTGATAGGAAAATGGCATTGAAAAGAAAAGTTAAACACCCCTCCACTTGTACTGCCGCTCTGATCCAACTAATCTCTTTTGGATTTTGTAGAAGATGTGATTTCAATTCATTAATTACATGACTCTTTATCTCCGTTTTTTATTATTCTGTCACAGAAAATCATAGAAATACCAAATGGGGAATATAGAATTTCCATTAGTCTGACCATGGTGTATCTCATGGAGTGGTTGTCAGTAAAAGAACCCTAATTGGGCAAAAGTTTATAGTAACTATGCCCAATTTCCATACTTGTGTTCCTGCATTTAAATTTGCTATCCACATGGCATACACAAACATCTAAACTCATCCATAACAATTGGTGTGGTCTTGTACCATCGCCAGAAACATTTCGTTTGTATGATAAAAGAGATATCCTATTTGTTCTGGTGGCAGTCACTTCTTTGGTGTGTGTGTTTTGCTGTGCTGTTATCTCCTTTTCCTTTGTTCCCCTCCAAAGATGATACCCTAGCTTCATTTTAAAAAATCCTTCACTACAAAAGACTTTATTTGACTTACATTTTTCTGACTGACTTTTAGTTGGCCACAAGGTCAAGAAGTAGTCCCACTCCCAGGAGTAATACCTCCTGGTCCTTCCCATCACAACCTCTCACTTCTTCATTCTCACTATCTACCTCAGTGGTTCTCAACCTGGGGGTCGGGACCCCTGGAGAGGTCGCGAGGGGTTGCCAAAGACCATCACATACAGTATTTTCTGTTGGTCATGGGAGTTCTGTGTGGGAAGTTTGGCCTAATTCTATCATTGGTGGGCTTCAGAATGCTCTTTGGTTGTAGGTGAACTATAAATTCCAGCAACTACAACTCTCAAATGTCAAGGTCTATTTTCCCTGAACTTCACCAGTGTTCACATTTGGGAATATTGAATATTTGTGCCAAGTTAGGTCCAGATCCATCATTGTTTGAGTCCACAGTTCACTCCTTTGAGTGAACTACAACTCCAAAACTCAAGGTCAATGCCCACCAAACCCTTCCAGTATTTTCTGTTGGTCATGGGAGTTCTGTGTGCCAAGTTTGGTCCAATTCCATTGTTGGTAGAGTTCAGAATGCTCTTTGAATGTAGGTGAACTATAAATCCCAGCAACTACAACTCCCAAATGACAAAATCAATCCTCCCATCCCAACCCCACCAGTATTCAAATTTGGGCATATTGGGTATTTGTAACAAATTTGGTCCAGTGAATGAGAATACATCCTGCATACCAGATATTTACATAAAGATTCATAACAGTACCAAAATTACAATTATGAAGTAGCAATGAAAATAATGTAATGATTGGGGGTCACCACAACATGAGGAACTGAATTAAGGGGTCACGGCATTAGGAACGTTGAGAACCCCTGATCTACCTGGTCTTTCCTCCTCTCCCTTTGCTTCCTCCTCTTCCACTGCAGACCAGCCTGGCACAATGGATCTTTGTAATATGTGACTTCTGCTCCACAATTTTATGAGTTCGGTATCCCGGCATGCCTAGGCTCCAAAGGATGAAATAAGGCACGAATGAGTTGAAGACAAAAAATGGAGGCTTTATTCACTTTGGCCAAAGTGGATGTCAGGAGAATGTGCACTCTCAAATCAGAAAAAAAGGCAATGGATACACACAAAGACATTTATAAATGTTTATAAAGGCTGCAGGCTAGGATCCGTGTGCTGATGGGTTGAGATGCGCTATCTGCCGCTGGAACTGATTGGACTCTGAGTCTAGTGGGAACTTTAATAAACTGTCAATGCTCTGTATTGTCGAAGGCTTTCATGGCTGGAATCACTGCTTGCCACAGATGCAGGTGAAACGTCAGGAGAAAAATGCCTCTAAAACATGGCCATATAGCCCGAAAAAACCCTGTCAATGCTCTGTTTGAAGTTGGCTGTTTCTTGAACTCACCTTTGGTGGGTATGTTGGGAAAAGGAATGTGGGTAGTGTTCAGGTTGATGGGTGCTAATAGCTGTAGTCTTGCCAGCCCAGGTGGAAAAATGGATCCAGGCTAGAAAAACAATAAGTGTTGGCACACCTGGATGAATCTTCATGGAGAGACAAAGGCAAAGGTGTCGGGCAACTCCATGACCTTTTGGTCTGCCTAGCGATTAGTCCATTATTGGGTACACGGATGTATTGTTAGAATACGGCCACTGCCTGAATGGATGATGGGATTTGCCCTATGTTCCTCCATGGTATGTGCATGTGCATGTGCTTGGCAACTGTAGATCCAGAGCAGAAGTTGTCTGCTGGATTTCTGGAGGAAACTTCACCTACAAACTCAACCACTGTGACCCTTGGCATTTCCTTGGGTAATGGGATCCTTTGTGGTCATCAGGTTTCGACAATAATAGGCAAAGTGAGCATGTGGCTGTTTGACCAGGTGGGCCCACTTTTCTCATTCTTTTATGGGATGTGAAGGGTGCTTGAAATGAACATGGGTGGGTAACTGGAGTACTGAATGCACCCATTTCATTCGTTCTCCCCGTGGGATGAATAAGCTGTAGTAAACCCTAGCCTCTCAGGAGGAGGAAGTGCAATGTGTATGCCCAAATCAAAGTGCAAATTCAGTTTAAGATAAGGTGCATCTACACTGTAAAATTACTGCAGTTTGTTTGATACCATTTTAACTGCCATTGCCCAATGCTATGGTATTCTGTTAGTTGAAGCACCAGCATTCTTTGGCAAAGCAGGCTAAAGATCTCGTTTTATCGTACGTTAATTATGAGAAAGACAAAACCAAGGTTTTCAACATCAAGAAGCTCAGGGTGTTTTCATTGCCTTGCCTTCTCTTGATTTTTGGCTGAGCTCAAAATGCTTGAGGAAAAGAAAAACTGAATACATGGTGCTGATGCATTTTTAGGTACCAAAGCCTGATCCTCTAGCCTTCTGGAAAAGAAACAAAGAGAATGAATTACAAAGATGGGGGGAGGTGGGAGGGGGGAGAAAGCAGTCATATTGCTGATTAAAGAGGAACAAAAAGCGACATATTTTGTAAAAAGCAGAGATTATATTGCTCATTAAATGTTTCCAGTTCTGTTAAAGTACAGACCATTGTAGAAATAAGACAATTAGTGGCAACATATGAATAGATGATCCTCTTCCCAATTGTGAAACAGTAATAAGAAGTAACGAAGTCCTCATAATGAGCCTGTCTCGCTCACTCTCTCCCAATGCACCCTCCTTACCTAGATCTCAACTTGTTTTAAAATTGGCTGCGGCCAAAGTGTGCTAACTGAGGCTGACTGCCAAGAGCATACAACTTATTGGCCCCAACATCTCCACTGGATGTCAATCAGTTTTTGGACTATGTTCAAAGTGCTGGTTAGGACCTACAAATCCTTATATGCAGGCCCGTAGCCAGGATTTTGATTCGGGGGGAGGGGGGCTGAGTTTGTTTGGGGGGGGGGCTGAGTCTGAGTGAAAGAGGGTCTACCCTAGCAAACCTTTTGTATCGTTACCCCAATACCCCCATGCATATGGGATATATTGAGTATGGTGATCAGATCATGATATGAATAAACATAACAGTTTAAATAATGCACCAGTAAGGCCTTTTCGCGAACCACCATGAGAATTTTTTGGGGGGGGGGGGGCTGAAGCCCTCAACCCCCCCCCCCCCCCCGGCTACATGCCTGCTTATATGGTTTAGGTTGAGACTGTCAGGTGCGTGTGCATGCGTATGTGTTCAGCCAGTATATCAGTCTAGAGCAGGGGTCCTCAAACTAAGGCCTACGGGCCAGATACGGCTCTCCAAGGTCATTTACCTGGCCCTCACTCAGGGTCAACCTAAGTCTGAAATGACTTGAAAGCACACAACAACAACAACAACAACAACAATCCTATCTCATCAGCCAAAAGCAGGCCCACACTTCCCACTGAAATACTAATAATTTTATATTTGTTAAAATTGTTCTTCATTTTAATTATTATATTGTTTTAAAGAGTTTTTTGCACTACAAGTAAGATATGTGCAGTGTTCATAGGGATTCATTCATGGTTTTTTCAAATTACAACACGGCCCTCCAACAGTTTGAGGGACTCTGACCTGGCCCTCTGTTTAAAAAGTGTGTGGACCCCTGGTCTGGAGAGCCAAGAAGGAGCTGTAAACTTCTGACAGCCCCCTCCCTTTTAAAAAAAGACTGTCCAATCACTCTCTTATGAAACAAGCAGATTTCACCCAGAGTAAGACCTTTCCTCCCAAGTCTCCATGAAAACAAATTTGTTCTCCTTGCAAAATTTATCTTTGAAACCCTGTAGAATGTATCTCCTTGTATCAGCCTGTCCAAACTGAGATTTTTTAGGAGTAGCCATTCTTTTAGCCCCACCATGTTTGAGTAACTGTTATATGTTGGAGGCAGGTGGGAACATGGGAAACGGCCTTCTCAGTGGCTGCCTCTGATCTCTGTCTAGGCAGGCTAGGATGAACCCTTCCTTGTTGTCCTTCCATTGACCTTTTATTTATTTATTTTTTAAAAATTAAGAATTGATGTCTTATGGCAATGTGGATTCAGGGCGCTTCCACACAGTCCTATATCCCAGAATATCAAGGCAGAAAATCCCACAATATCTGCTTTGAACTGGGTTATCTGAGTCCACACTCAGATAATGTGGAATTTTCTGCCCTGATATTTTGGGATATAAGTCTGTGTGGAAGCACCCTCTGTTTAAGCAGGCTAGGATGAAACCTTTCTTGTTGTCCCTCCATTGGCAGGCAAATACCTTTTTTATTTTAATTTTTTTAAATTAAGAGTTGGTGTCTTTTAAGAAAAGGGTGTAACATTGTTTTACATTGGATTATTTTAAAACTGTATGTTTAAAAGTATTTCTATATGGTAAATAGTTTTATTCCTGTTAAAATTGGTTTATTGGGTTTTAAAAATCATTTTAACTGTATTGTAATCATTTTAATTTCCAAGATACCTTGAATCTCAATTGAGGTGGGAAAGTTGAAGAGGAGGAGGTGGATGATAGCAAGTTTTTCCCACAGTGTAATAGTACAATTTTTGTAGCACAATGGCACCATATCTTGTGGCTTCTTTCCATAGCCTTCAGTAAGTGACTGGATCATTTTTAAAGGACATTATCACAAAAGTCTGTAAGTCATTTTGGAGGGTCCTAGGACCCTTCCACACAGCCATATAACCCAGAATATCAAGGCAAAAAATCCCACAATATCTGCTTTGAACTGGGTTATCAGAGTCCACACTCAGATAATGTGGGATTTTCTGCCTTGAAATATTCTGGGATGTAGGGCTGTGTGGAAAGGCCCTGAGTCAACACTGTCATATAATTCAGTTCAAAGCAGAAAATTGGGGATTTTATTCAGCTGTGTAGAAGGGTTATAGATATTAATAAGAACACTTACTACTGTGCAACATCATCTTAATCTCATCCCAAAACAAGTTTCAAGTCACGTTAAAGTTGTAATAACTGAAAATGGTTTTCTTTTGTCTTTTGGGTTCTGAATGCACTTTCAAACAGCTTTAGAAAGTACAATTTACAATACTGCAAGAGAAATCCATTTTAGCCAATTGATTTTGGGAATGTGTCATCTATTTTGGGCTGTCCTCCTCTGCATTTTCTATCCCCATTCCTCCCTATGGCTGCACAGCTTTCTGTCTAATGTTCAGCCTGGACCTTAGCTAGGCTAATCCTTCAAAACTCTTATCTGCCTCCATTGTTGCATTTACACAGAGAACTAGGAGAGGAGTTATAAATCTGCCATATTAAAATGTTAGTAATTGGCTAAAAATGTTGAAAGCCAGAAGCAAGTGCAATTCTCACAAAACAATTAGACTGAATAATGGGTGAACATTTTGCTACATAGTTTGGCCTAAAGAAGTCCCTTTTTGAGCAAGACAACCTTGGAAAATAAGTCTGCTAATGATTTTTTAAATTTTATTTTATTTTAAAACAGAAAAAGTTTCTTTTACATAAAAACTGATAGAACATTTGGGTTGAAGAGAAGTAGGAAATAAAGATAGAAGGAGGAAGGGAGGGAGAAATAAGAAAAAAGAAAAAAAAATCACACATAAGGAAAAGGAGATGGGGGCTCTGTCGACTTCCATTCTAAACCTTTGTGGTTGTGATTTCCATTCTTAATAGTAGTCCTTTACTTAAGTTCCTTTCCTCCTCGACATTTTGGCATTATTGATTCATTTTTTTCCATTCTTAGTAATAGTCCTTTTCTTACAGTGTCCTTCTACATTAACATTCCAACTTTATTGTTTCTTTCTTTCTTCTCTTTTTTTCATAATCTTCAAAAAGTTTCCAGTTTGTCTGTTTTATTGGATTTCCCGAGTTTTTCTTAATTAAAAATGTTAGTTTATCCATATCTTTAATCTCTCTCACTTTGTTCATCCAACTGTCTATATCTGGTGTCTCTTCAAGTTCCCAAAGCTTGGCGTATGCTATCCTCGCTGGTAATGATTTAAAGGGGCACTGGGTGACATGACTAGATTCCAGTTAAGATTTTGTTAGCTGTTAAAAGGGTGACCCTAACAGGATCTGGAGGGGGGGATTTCCTTTGTGGAGCTCAGAAATATTGAGATGGTTGCCTCCTCTCTAGACCAGATCTGGTTCCATTCCAAGGATCCAAGGATCCAAGGAGCCTTCAAGGTAATGTGGAACTATAACTTACTCACAGAAGTAAAGTATAACTTTACTTCTGCGAGCTGAAATTCAACAATTGGAGTGTTGTATGTTTCCCACACATGAGTAGGTAGTGCTGGGAAAGATGGCCCAATGAGTTGAGCTGATATACAGAATTTATAATTTCACAGCCCAATGACTCCTTGAGTGATGTCTATTTTGAGAACAATGTTTTCCTAGATAGAAATAATAACAATAAATACAAGTAGTGTGTAAGTGTGGTGGTGGTAGTTATTTGATAGGAGGAAATGCTTGGCAGAAGTAGGCAGGATTCTCTAAAATTACACAGTATTTTCCCCGGTGATGAAGGATCAATGCGAAGTCGTCATTGCAGGTAATTTTTCCCACCTCTTACATCAGCACAGCATGAGCAAATGCCACAACCTAATGGGGAGGAACAACAAACAACACATGCACCCCCTGCCACACACACAAGTCATTAGAGAGGAGATTTGCAAGACATGCTTTGGAAGTGGGCCTCTCTCCCCTATGATCTACAGTCAAGAGCGCTGGTAGACTTTCTGAGATAATAGCTCCCTCCCCCTCCCACCGCCATTGGCAGGTTGATGAGTCCAATGCAATTTCGGGCAGAAATAAATTGTAGGGCAATCTGCATTTGGCCAGGCTTTTGTTACCTGTCAACTTGCGCCTGAGTGCTTCCTTTGAATTCTATTTTCTCCTGCAAGTTTTCCAGCACGCATCCTCTAGTCCCTGATGCTGCCGCAATTGGCAAATTTAAGCAAATGCCAATAATTCTGCCCCATCCCTAAATCTCTTTTGTCATTGTCAATGGACCTGACTCACTAATGATTTCTTAGTGTTTCAGCCTGAATGGCTTTCCATAGATTTTCCTTCTTTTTGGGTTAGGCCTGGAATTACCGTTGGGTATGTTTCTGTCATACCGTTCTTTCCCCTGCCTTGGGTCCCAGCTGCTATCTATATATATTCAAGGCTGCAGAGGGATTTTGGTATTAAAAGGGCAAGCAAGGTTTTATACTGAAGCCACATCTTTATATGCGCTGTGCTGTTCCAACATAGCACTTCATCAAGCTCTAATTATGTCTGGTTGACAAATTTCTAGCTCTTTCAACTGGAAATGGAGTGTCTTTGACTGAGTCCATTAGGACTCATAATTTTTGATGGCGGGGTGGTGGTGGATTTGCTTAAATGAGTACTTATCCTGATCCCCCCCCCCCCCCCGAATCCCACTAAAACTAACTTTATGTAACTGTAAGCCCAGGTTCATTTGCTTTATACATAGAGGTCCCTAAGAGGGAGGGAAGCAAATTATATTCTACATTTTAAGTTGTGTGCAGTTGCTAAATTACATTCAGAGTGCATTATGTTAACAGTTAAATGGAGGTGGAATAGGGAGAATAAGGTTAATAAAGTGACTAAATCTGACAGGAGATGTCATTGAGGAGTACCTTTATAGCGAAATGCAGAGGACCATAGAAGCCAGGGAAATAAATAGCCATAAAAAAACTGAGTGAGCATTTCTCTGGGTAGCCCAGTGCAAAAGGATGTATTTCTCCCCCTAATTTAATTATCTTGGGAACAATTTAAAATTTTAACTACAACATAGACCTCTTATCTACTGATTTGATATCTACAGTTTCACTCATGAATGCTCCTGTACGGCTTCGGCCCAGCTTACTTATCTGAACGTATCTCTCTCTACGTTACACCTCGTAATTTAAGATCTACTGGGAAGGCCCTGCTCTCGGTCCCACCAGTGTCTCAAACGCGTCTGGTGGGGACGAGGGACAGAGCCTTCTTGGTGGTGACCCCCTGCTTATGGAATTCAGTCCCCAGCGAGATTAGATCGGCATCCTCCCTCTTTACTTTTAGGAAAAAACTAAAGACGTGGTTTTGGAGCCAGACCTTTGGCTAGTGGGCACAGCAGCACTTTACTCAGCACTGAACTCGGACAATAGGATTGTTTGAAAATTGGAAATGGCTTTATGACCTGTGATTATGTGATTTGTTCTATGTGATTATGTAATTTTAATTAATATGACTGTTTAATTGTTATGTAATGGATTTTATATTGCTGTTTTATATTGTTATTTTGATACTGTTGGCATTGAATTGTAGCCTGTGTTACCTGCCCTGAGTCCCGCCTCGGAGGTGAGAAGGGCGGGGTAGAAATGGTCTAAATAAATAAATTTGTTTATGCGTCCGTCTGAGTTCTCCAGTACGATTCTATGATATGCCAGTCAAAACATAGAGTCTAGTCAAAACATACGGTCCATTATTATTCATAGTTTCAGGCATCCATGAGGGTGGTAGCAGTTTTGGAACCTATCCCCAGAGGATACATGGGGATCATGCTGGATTTTCCTCCTGCTGTAAGTCATTGAAAATGGTGCAATTTCTGAAGAGCATCTTTCAGTTCAGGATGTGCTTTTGGTGTGAGAAAATTGGCCGTCTGCAAGGACAAGCCCAGGGAACGATGGGTTTTTTTTTAATGTTTTACCATCCTTGTGGGAAGCTTCTCTCATGTCCCTGCATGGGGAGCTGGAGCTGACAGAGGGAGCTCACCCGTGCTCTCCCCAAATTCAAAACTCCAACCATGCAGTTTTTCCAGTCACTCCTGACATGAAAAAGAAGTTCAGGACTTTCTCTGCAAAATTCACATGTAATTCAATAACATTTCTGCTTCCTTTGCAGAAAGTTCTTGTTCTGTACAAAAATGCAATATGCAATTTTGATGGAGAATAATTTCTGAGCTGCAAAAATCCTCACCATTCCAGGATTCTCTTCTTCAAGGTTTCCCTACTCTAAGGAAATCCTTTTTTCAACCACTTTTGAAACATTATTTCCACCTCTAGTGGTCACTTTATGTCCTAAAACAATTTGTCATCTTATTAGGGTTGAAACCCAGTAAACAAAATTTTAACCCATTCAGTCTATTACTTCAGTCAAATAATAAAGCACATTTATTTGCATATATCTCTACAAGGGCAACGATATTTTTCAGGAAAGAAATAATGCTGCATTGTTTTTTGGAAATTAAATTCACATATGTGTCATAGCCAGTTTATTCTTAGCAAGTACATCTTTACCTGGTCTACAAAAGAAAGGAGAATGCTTCTTTTAAGGCAATGCTTTTGTAAATGTATTAAAAATAATAATTACTCTTTCAAAGCATGTCCCCATGAATGGTGGGCCAATGCACTGTTGCAATCCAACTTCTTAGGAGCTCCCAGTGGCGCCGTGGGTTAAATCTCTGTGCCAGCAGGACTGAAGACTGGCAGGTCGCAGGTTCGAATCCGGGGAGAGGCGGATGAGCTCCCTCTATCAGCTCCAGCTCCTCATGTGGGGATATGAGAGAAGCCTCCCACAAGGATGATAAAACATCAAATCATCCAGGTGTCCCCTGGGCAACGTCCTTGCAGACAGCCAATTCTCTCACACCAGAAGTGACTTGCAGTTTCTCAGGTCGCTCTTGACACAACAACAAAAAATCCAACTTCTTATCTTATTTTTGAGTTTTATTTCTCATATGAAGGTGGGTAAAATAAAATAAAATCCAAGTAGTGAACAAGGTGTGGAAAGGAACCACTAAGTTCTAGCAATGTATGAAGAACCCTCTTTAGAAGAAGTCATGGTGCACTTTACCCTATTCTAAAATGAGATGTATACCATCTCATTTGGTCTTGACTGCAACCAAGTAATCAAGAACACATAAGACTACCTAGAACCACACTGACTAATCCAAGAGAACAGCTGATTATAAAGGAGATGGACCACAGCTCAATGGTAAATTTAATGTTTATAAGCAGAATTTCCCAGATTGAGTTCCAGAATCACATAGCAGGTGATGTGAAAGACCATTTTCTGAGAGTGACTGCCAGTCTAAGTAGAGCGTTATGGTATAGAACAGTGGTTTCCAACCTTTGGCTGTCTAGGTCTTTTGGAGTTTAACTACCAGAAACCCCAGCTAGCTTGGCCAAAGGTCAGAAATTCTATGAACTAAAGTCTAAAACAATGATTCTCAACCTGGGGTCCCCAGATATTTTTGGCCTACAACTCCCAAAAATCCCACCCATTTTACCAGTTGTTAGAATTTCTGGGAGTTGAAGGTCAAAAACATCTGGAGACCCCAGGTTGAGAACCACTGGTCTAAAACATCTGAAGGAGCAAAGTTTGGGAACCACTGGCATAGATAATAAATAGTCTGCTCTGATTCAAGGTAACTTCCTATGAATATCCACAAACATTTTACAAAATTAGGAAATCTCTAGAAAGGTGACATTGTCTGAAATACTTCGCTGACAAAACTCCAAGAAAATATTCTGGATTTCTTCTGTTCACATATCAATACACCTACATAAATCATTCTCACCTTTTCTAGACAAATACCTGGTTGTGCCATGTCCTTTGCATTCCCTGTATGCCACCTTCCCTACCTGTCCTGCCACGACAGAACTGCTTCAGCTCTGAGATTTGAGTCAAATAAAAAGTGACAATGTCGAGACATTTTAAGTACTTGACTACAAAGGGTTCATGCAATTATCTTTTGTCAGAATTCATTTTGTCAGCTCTGTACAGTGCTAATGTATTTAGGTACTATGGAAAAAAAGAGAAAGAGAGAGAGGACAGTATGATGAGTGAAATGCCAAGAGAAACAACTTCAAGTTCAGGGTGATCTGTAATTAAAGTGAAACTATTTGGGGATGCATAATTACTGCTGAAGATTGAGAGAACTTCAGAGATAGGCAAGCCTGCTAAGGATAGCTGAGATCCTATCACTCACCAGGCAAAAAGCTCCACAGACAAAGTTATGCAGGCACTCTTACAGCCTCATCACATGAGGAGAAATTGGTGTCCTTGCATGCTGCCAGGATGCGTCCCCCTCAAAGTCTCCTGAATGCCATCACATGACATACGGTAACTTCTAGCAGGGCCCCATGAAAGAAGTGTCCTTGCAGCATGCTTGGGCACTCAGAACACGGGAGGCTTTCCATGTTCCATAGGGAATAACAGGGCCGGTGTGGCGGTAAGCTGGGCGGCGACGCGTCCCTACATGTGATAGGGAAGTGTAGCTGTGGGTGGTGTGGTGTGCATGGCGATGGGATTGCCCCACCAACCTGCAGATTTGCCATGAAGGCTGGTGAATCACTCTGCACACCTACACCTTCATCAATGTGATGAGTACCTTAGTGAAATGGTGCAAGCATAATTCTGGACATCAGGGAAACAGATACAAGAGGACTAGAGCAGAAAATGACACCACATTGGACATGATGGAAGTCTCCTGGACCATCATTCAGTCACTGAGTGGACATTTAGTTCACACAGAGAGCTGTGCCCAGTACTGTTCAATTACCATTGTGTGTCTTGTAAAGAAAACACTATGCAAGAAGGGATACTTTCTTCCACAATGTGCTCAAAAGCACTTTTGCAAGTGCAATCCCCTTACTAAGTATCTAAAGGTGTATCTACAACTGAAATAATGCCGTTTGACACCACTTTGCCTGTCATAGTTCAATGATATGAAATAATGGGAATTGTAGTTCAGAATGGTCCTTGATTATAGGTGAACTATAAATCCCAGCAACTACAACTAAAAAATGTCAAGGTCTCTTTTCCCCAAACTCCACCAGTGTTCATATTTGGGCATATTGAGTATTTGTGTCAAGTATTTGTGCCCAGATCTATCATTTTTTGAGTCCACAATGCTCTATGGATGTAGGTGAACTACAACTCCAAAACTCAAGGTCAATGTCCACCAAACTCTTCCAGTATTTTCTGTTGATCATGGGAGTTCTGTATGCCAAGTTTGGTTCAATTCCATACTTGGTGGAGTTCAGAATGCTCTTTGATTGTAGGTGAACTATAAATCCCAGCAACTACAACTCCCAAAGCACAAAATCAATCCCCCCCCCCCAACACCACCAGTATTCAAATTTGGTCATTTCGAGTAATTGTTGCAAATTTGGTCCCTAAGTGTCCAGACCCCCAGGCTGAGAAACGCTGCTCTAAGATATCAGATATCAGAGCAGTTAATGAGCTTTTGATGAAACCGGATCACAAATGTCTAAGAAAAGAATTGAGAAGTTGAGAAATAACTGACTCATTCTCAACAAGTTTTGAGGTCGAATACTTTTAATGCTTCCTATTCTTTTATGGAGGGGTGGGGAGAAAAAGAAGAGAAGGATGAGGCAACAAGCCTTTTGCGGACAAATAAAAACTTGTAAAAGTGACTAGAGGTTTGCATCGATTCCTACAACAACCACCAGAATGACAACCAAAATCACTCCAGACATTTTTCATCTCGCAGATAACAAGGTTTCTCAGGACACAAGTCCTTGCATTAAAGTATCACTTTTTGATGACTTTTTCACAAGCCAAAGGTCAGCACTGTGAAGCAAAAGAAGGCTCGAAATTCATCTTACTTAGCATGACCTCCTCAGGTTAGCTTTGAATTACATTTCCAGATGGCCCGTGAAAATCTTTCATGTCTCTCGCTCCATTAGTTGGTACACTTAGCAAAGGCTGGGTAATGATCAGACATACTCTTTTAGTCATGAACAAGACTCTGCTAGCAATTGTTCATATATATATTTTTCTACCTGATGTCACTGTCAGGTGCTCTGAGCTGAGTACCAGAGGGTCAGACCCCTGCAGGAAGAAAGGCCAAAGAGGGGCAGAGGCAAAGGAGATGGCAGGCTACTCAGGAAGCTTTGTTTGAGGCATAGCTCCTCTAGCTCAAAGATAGTTATACGACTGAACTGAAAAGTCTGAGTAATTGTGACCACAGAGCAAAGGTAATGAGCAGTAGGAATCAGGTGGGAGTTTCTTCCTGAAGCACAGAGAAGAACTCTTTCCTGGGGCACATCTGCACTATAGAATTAAGGCAGTTTGATACCACTTTAACTCCCATAAATCAATGCTATGGAATCATGGGAGTGGTCATTCTCCAAAATATAAATATCTTTCTCCAAAAAATATTTTAAAATCTATTTTATATTAGAATTTTAACTTAACAGAAGATACTATCACAGCTTTTGTAGTAAAACTATTCTGGGACACAGCATGGAAATAATTGTGATAAGAAAAAAAATGTAGCTGTAATAATAATACTAATAATAATAAACTTTATTTGTACCCTGCCACCATCTCCCCAACGGGGACTTGGGGCAGCTTTCATGAGGCCAAGCCCAACAAAAAAAAAATCAAAACATAAACAACAACACAATCAATTACATAAAACATACACTATAAGAATATTACAACCAATATAAAATTACAGTAAAATAAAACCATTCAAGACACAAAACAGCGGGCCGCATGTACAAATTAAAATACTAGGGATAAAAACAAGGGGTGAGATAGCAGTGGAGCAACTTATTTGTGAGGGAGGAACTCTTCCAAGATGTGAGATGAAGCCACAGGGAGGAGGGAGCAAGCTAGTTTTCTGCTTCTCTGGAGACTAGGACACGGAACAATGGCTTCAAACTACAAGAAAGGAGATTCCATCTGAACATGAGGAAGAACTTCCTGACTGTGAGAGCTGTTCAGCAGTGGAACTCTCTGCCCCTGAGTGTGGTGGAGGCTCCTTCTTTGGAAGCTTTTAAACAGAGGCTGGATGGCCATCTGCCAGGGATGATTTAAATGCAATATTCCTGCCCATGAGGTCTCTTCCAGCTCTTTGCTTCTATGATTCTATGATGGAGTCAAGATAAAGGACCTTCATATAAAGGTTGTACTGAAGACAAAATTGAGAGTGAATGGTGAAATGAGATTATATAGTTAATCTCTGAAAGCACAGCGGAAGAGCCAGGTTTTGAGATTCTTCTTAAAACTTTCTAAGGTGGGGGCTCGCCTAATCTCACCAGGGGATGATGGGGAGCAACTGAGGAAAAGCTCTCTCCCTTGTTCCCACAAGGCAGGACTGAGATAATGGTAGAGGTGAAAGGAGAGCCTCCCCCGAGGATCGGAGGGATCAGGCAGGTTCATGGAGGGAGATGCGGTCACGAAGATAGGCAGGTCCCAAACCGTTAAGGGCTTTATAGGTGATAACCAGTACCTTGAATTGGGCTGTACTATATTACTATATTACTATAACTTCAATCTTCTGTGGTAAAACTGTCTATTTGGTTAACTTTATAATTGTGGGGATGAGGTCTCACTTGTTGGCTGAAAGGTTACAGGTTCGAATCCGGGGAGTGGCATGAGCTTCTGCTGTCAGCCCCAGCTTCTGTCAACTTAGTAGTTCAAAAACATGCAAATGTGAGTAGATCAATAGGTACCACTCCAGCAGGAAGGTAACGGTGCTCCTTGCAGTCATCCAGGCCACATGACCTTGGAGGTGTCTACAGACAATGTCGGCTCATTGGCTTAGAAATGGAGATGAGCACCAACCCCCAGAGTCAGACACGATTGAACTTAATGTCAGGGGAAAATGTTTATCTTTACCTTTAAGGTCTCACTAAATGATAATGGGATATTACAATCTACCCTTCATATTTGCAAGTTCAACTTTTGTTTATTTTATTTATTTACAGCTTTTATATTCCGCCCTTCTCACCCCGCAGGGGACTCAGGGCGGATTACAGTGTACATATATATGGCAAACATTCAATGCCAATTTTCGACATACAAACATATACAGACATACACAGAGGCTATTTAACTTTTTTTTCTGGCCGCCAGGGGAGCTGTCGCTTTCATCGTCCATCTGCGACGCTGATGAAGCACTTCCGCATTCTCACATGCTTCCCCGCTGGAATGCTTTGCTGGAGTCTTCTTTATGGCCTCATAAATCAGTTAATTTAGCTTCCCCACACTTTAAGGTGGTACCTTATTTTCCTACTTGACAGATGCAACTGTCTTTCGGGTTGCAAAGGTCGACAACAGGCTACACATAATTGGTTGGAAACCCACTCCAACCCGGGCTGGCTTCGAACTCATGACCTTTTGGCCAGAGTGATCTTAATGCAGCTGACACTCAGCCAGCTGCACCACAATCCTGGTTTATTCACAGATTTGATTGGAAGCTGATCATAGAATTGTGCAGAAGGATCTAGAGCACTGCTCCTTAAATTGTGAGTCTCAAGGCCAATGGGGACCCCTTAATTCAATGTTAGGATTACACACAAAAAATGGCAACAGTAAAAGGTTTCTGAACGTCACCCATTTACACAAAAAACATTAGCAAGAATGTGCAGTTTTTACAGTGGATTCTGCAGAAAACCCACTGTATTCCACAAAAAGTAAAATCAGCCTGCTTAGCAAGTCTTTCAAAGACTGATTTATTTTCAGTAAATGTTTAATTTTGAACAAATCCCCACACGATGACTGGCCCACCATAATCTTGTCCCCTTGATGCACTTTACCTCATCCCCTAGCAAGAAAATTAAACCCCATAGCTTGTCCCATCCGTATCACTCCCACCAGATAAACCACTCCATTTTCCTATCTCACCCAATGTCCCCTGTTTTTTATCCTTGCATATGGACCAGCCCACTTTGTTTAACTCTTTGTTTTTAATTTTTCATCTTACCTTATATCCGGTGTTTTGTCCCAGTGTTATTTTTCTTTTATTGTATTTTATTTGAGTTATTATCTGCTGTATGCAATTTATTTTGTTTATTGTATTTGTTAGGCTTGGCCTCATGTTAGCCATCCTGAGTCCCTCAGGAAGATGGTGATGGGGTATAAATAAAGTATAATAATAATAATAATAATAATAATAATAATAATAATAACTGGAAACAACTGGAAAAGCTGACACGATATGAGGATTTAAAAATCAAACTGCAAAGACTCTGGCACAAGCCAGTAAAAGTGGTTCCAGTGATGATCGGCACACTGGGTGCAGTCCCTAAAGACAATGGCCTGCACTTAAACACAATCAGCACTGACAAAATTACCAGCTGCCAGCTGCAAAAGTCCACCTTACTGGGATCTGCAGCATTATTCGCCAATACATCACACAGTCCTCGACACTTGGGAAGTGTCCGACATGTTATTTAATACAACTGCCAGCAGAGTGATCTTGTCTGCTGTGGACTCATCTTGTTGTGTTTCTAATAATAATAATAATAATAATAATAATAATAATAATAATAATACCTATTTTAATACCTATATATCTGGGGTCATGTAAAAATGTCTTGGGTGGCAAGGGGTTGTGAGTGGAAAAAGTTTAAGAAGCCCTGATCTAATGGAAATGCGTCTCTAGAAATATCTGAGTCCTTCAGCACAACTCTGAACAATTGTGGTTGCCGTTTTCCCACTTTTGCATGTGTCCTGCATCCCAACCCCAAGGAACGTGGAAGGCTAACTGTGCATGGTTGAATTGTTGGCTTTGTTGTGCTTTGTCTTTCTGCTTCCCAGCTATTGCATGTGTTGAAGTGGCAGGAAGAGGTGGGCTGGAGGAAAGTATTTTTTGTACCACAGGAGCTAAGTATGTGGATGTTTGATAGAACAACTAGAAGTAATGTGTTACAATCTCATCTTAAATGCTGAATTACTTTCTAAATGGTATTATGACAATGGTAATTCACTATATTTTGAGGGCATCAAAACATATTAATTTTTCAAAGCTGGTTTTCAAGCTCTGCTCTAAAACTACTTGTCTCTTGGCTAGAAATGCTTTTTGCTGTGTGCTCCAGCCAGTGGCCCTGGCGACACAAGGAAAAAGGAATTACTGCCTGGTCTGTGGGACACCCCATTTGAGCTTGGTGATGCCTGACAATCTCAGCCGCCAGACTATGGGTTTAATCAGTCCCATTGAGAGCAAGATAGTAGTCCAGAGACCCCCAGTGTCTAGCAGTGGGATGTAATGCCTGCCTGCCTGCTACTGAAACAAGAAACTTTCCTGCCAAATAAATAGCTGGCACTGTCATCCTTGTCAATTGCTAATTATCCATTGCAGGTAAAATGAACGAGGTGCCTGAAATCAGCTCCTTCCCATTTCCCCAAATAGGTGATCTGTCATCTCAAAACTGGCAAAGCCACCATGTACACCAGCATGTGTTTGGGTCAGCAACAGTAACAACATATTACCCCCTCGGGCTCACAGAATCATGGCCATCTCCACACAGTGCCCTATAACATTGAAGAGGGATAGGCACATGTTTGCTTGCCTACATGTAGTAGTGACTATTAAAAAACCAGGGTTGAATGAAAAGTAATGCCTCCACCTTCCTTACTTGGGTTTGGATGGGAATATTTTAATAAATCATATGCAGAAATAATCACCACGCAATGGGATACATTTCTGCCAACGATGAACAAGTTTTCTGAAGCCGTCATGGAAGAAGTCGACACTCTGTTTCCGCAACCGGCGTCTCACAGTTCTCTCATCCTGGGTACCCATCATGCACAGATCTTCCGATAGCCAAGCAAAGCAATAATGTGACCCACACGTTCTTGTGAAATGCCGATTATGCTTGAAATTTCTCTCTGAGTGATACGACCATCGTCCTGAATTGATCTGTCAACTTTTTGCTTGTGAAACCTGGTGGTTGCTATCACAGGACATCCAACTCTTTGTTTGTCACACAAGTCAGATGTTCCCACCTCAACATCTTTAAACTTACTCACCAAACAATGCACAGTACTCACATCAACACAATCACCATAAACAGCTTGCATTCTCTGACAAATTCTCTGACACCTTCAGCTGTTAAGAATTCAATGACTGCACATTGATTAAGTCGCATTGACCAACCGTCTGCACAGGGTTCCATACTTCATACTTTAACAACACAACTGTTCAGTGCTAAGGCTTCCTGCCAAAATGGAACTGTAAAGGAGAGTCTACTGAACAAGCCAATACATGTTGCATACCAGTACTACCATCTGTTGAGGAGTTACGAAGATGGAGGCATTGCTTTTCATTCAACCCTCATATAATCCTCATTATACGAGCTTGGAAAGCAGGGAAAAGCTGAAGAAACGATCTTCTCTTGTTACCTATAGTCATGGTTCTGTGCCTTTCTATCTTAAGAGCTAGCAGCCATCCCATGTCCTTTCCCCACCTTTCACTGCTTCTATCCAGCTTTTCTGTTGAAATTGTCCACATGCTTGTGTATTTCAGTGGCTTCTCTGTGTAGTCTGACATGGTGGTTGTGAGAGTGGTCCAGCATTTCTGTGTTCTCAAATAAAATGCTGTGTCCAGGTTGGTTCATTAGGTGCTCTGCTATGGCTGACTTCTCTGTTGAAGTAGTCTGCAGTGCCTTTCATGTTCCTTGATTCGTGTTTGGGCGCTGCGTTTGGTGGTCACTATGTAGACTTGTCCACAGCTGCATGGTATCTGGTAGACTCCTGCAGAAGTGGACAATTTCAAGCATGTGGACAATTTTAACAGAAAGGAGGAAACCATGAAAATGAACAAAATCTGGCTACCAGTATTAAAAGAACTCTAAAATTACAACAGCACAACAACAGAGAGGAAACAAACAAGGACATCTAATCACCTCTCAACAAAAGTTTGCTCGAGGCAATGTCAGGCCATTATATGCTAATCAAGATGGTCAGTTGAAACATTCACACCTAGCTCCAGCAGACAAGAGTCCTTTGTCTCACCCTGGTCATTCCACAGATATACAAACCCTTTCCCCTAGTTCCAACAGACCTCACTACCTCTGAGGATGCTTGCCATAGATACAGGCGAAACGTCAGGAGAGAATGCCTCTAGACCATGGCCATATAGCCCGAAAAAAACTACAACAACCCAGAGGCTTCTCCTTTCATTTTCGGCTTCTGGAGTCAGTGCTCATCTCTGGCTCTGGGGAGGTGCTTTCTCCATTTTCAAGCTGAGGAGCCTGTGTTGTCAGCTTTTGGTTGTGTGGTGAGCAAGATTGCATGGAGCATCTCTTTGCCTTTTCCCACCGAAGCAGTACCTATTATCTACTCATATTTGCATGTTTTCAAACTACTAGGTTGGCAGGAGCTGGAGCTGACAGACGGGAGCTCTCCCTGTCAGGTGGATTCAAACTGCCAACCTTCAGGTCAGCAGTTCAGCAGCACATGAGTTTAATCCATTGTGCCACCTCAGCTCCAGCCAACCTAACAACTACCATACCCATCAAGAACATAATATCAGCTGAAAATTAAAAGAAGCTACATATCTTCCAATAACAAACTACAACAACATTAACATCGATAAAAAAAATAAACAATTAAAACTCTATAGCAAAGGAAGGAGAGAAAAGAAGAGAGGAATGGAAAGAAAAAAAAACACAAAAGTTCTCTGTTGCAAGTCTATTACTAATTAAAGAAGGTAAAAAATGGGCTTTTTGCACTTCTGAAATGCACATATGAGGAAATAAGCCCTATTACACAAAGCAGAATTTCCTTCTGAGTGAATGGAATAGGGTGTGTTACAAAGGTCACAATGTCTAAGGAAGTGTGAGCACTTTTAGGAAGTTGGAAAAGATGGCAAGATTAACAAATACACCCTGATCCCATAAAATAGGATTATCTGGCTATTTATGCAACATGTATGCATACTATGCAGTATTATGGATGCTTAGAAACAAAGATGTGTCCACTTTGTACAATTATGGAACTTTGATATTATTTTATTTGCTGTGGTTTCATTTATGTTCTGTGATCTGTAGTTTCTTGAAGTACTTAAAAGTTTTCTAATAGAGAGTTTTCGCACTCAGGGCAATGCAGAAGATAATTCTAAGTGAAATGACAAATCCCAGGTTTCTGTAAAATAGCACCAAAGTGTGCAGTGTGAATTCACTCAAAGTCACATGAAATTCAGTGACCCTTTAAAAAGACATTCACCGGATTGTTATGATCACTAATTAAGAATGCATGTTCTGCTGGGCAGGCAGCTACAATAAGATATTATGATTTTCATCGCAATATTAAAGCTATTGTAATGAATGCCTCTGTTGTTTTTATTGCTTTACGACACTATTATTGCTCACCTACTTCACCAGAAGTGATTACATATTAAATTGAATTTTAAAATATGGAGCAAGCATCAGTGAGAAATCCTATTCATTAAGCATTTGGCCTGTACTTCCAAAACCAGGCAGTGGTGGTGGAAAAACACTTAATGAAATGCAAACAAATATATGCACTTTTCAATACAAGGAATTCTAGCGTGTGTTTAAGTCTGTTGTTGTTTATGTTTTAGTTATCATTTCCACAGGCAGCCACCGGAAGTGGCCATGAATGGAGTGGCCTTCATGGGACTGCACCTGAAAACGGAGAGAAGACACAGAGAAGACTGTGTCTGATGAGGTCCTTAGTGTAAGCAGGAAGAAGTTTGAGCGAGTTGCAAGTTAGAGTTTTCTGATTTAGATAAGGGTTTATTCAAGTTTGCAAATGCTTTCATGCTCATGGGGAAAAAATCTTAAGAAACAAACTGACAGGTAATCTATCCAGGGGTGGGAATGAGAGCAGGGCCTCCCCAGACAATCTTGACCTCCGAGATGGTTCATAGGAAGAAATAAGTTCGGAGAGGTAAGCTGCGCCCAAAAAACACTTTACAGAAAAAGGAGGCTTCCAGCTATTTCTGATTTTGTTTAGGAGGGCTTTTGGTATGGCTCGTCAGTGATACATGGAGCTTACTCATATATGGTCTACACCAGGTATGGACAAACTTTTCTGCCTTGAGGCCGCATTGCGTGCTCGGCCAGGAGGGTCAGGCCAGGTCATCCTCAGGTCGTCCTCTCAGCATAAGAATGGGGCTGAAAGTGCTCCGGGGGGCTCTGGGCCATTGCGTGACTTCTTTGAGCTGTCCTTCTGGCATAAGGATGGGCCTGCTCACACTGTCCTTATGCCAGGGTGTGTGTCTCACCCTCCTCCTGGCATAAGGACAGTGTCATGTATCATGTTCTGTAGTTGATGGTAGTTGGTGGTGGTAGGTTTAGCAGTTGGCGATGGAAAGGTTAATGTAAGTCTTCGTTCTAAAGGGTTGAGTAATCTGTAAGTAAGAGTTCATAGGTGAAAGCAATTAAGGGTGGAGGCACACAAGAGATAGGTTGCAGCTGCTTGTTTCTGGATATAAGGAGTTAGCCTTGGGACTGATCTTTGGGAGAAAAGTATTTGTCTTATTTTGGTGGTAGATGCTGCTGGTTTCCCCCTAGGTCTGTGGTTTTTCTGTATCCTGACCTGTATCCTGTTCCAAGGAACCCTGGAACCTTGAATCTTTGGACTGGCTTTTGACTACAGTATAGACTCTTGATCCCTGGACTTTGCTTATTGAACGTTCAGCAGTTGACCACTGGACTGGACCTTTTGACAGTAGTGTTATCTTGAACCTGCAACAGTGTTTGCTGTCAGTTTTGTTTTATATTCTGTGGCTGAGTGCTATCTTTATGTTTAGGACTATCAAAACAGCCAGAAAGTAAGTGCTGTTCTAATTAAATTGTTTAACACCAACTGAGTGTTTTTTGGTTCATCTCTACCTGAATAAGGCAGAGCTCTGGCATCGTGTCAGACAGTGTGCGGCCCCATACTTGTGCCAGGAGGAGGGTGAGACACACAGTGGCTGAAAGCACGCCAGAGGGCTCTCAGCTGCTATGTGCCTTCTTCCCCCATCTTTTTGCCATAAGGACATGGCAGGCTGCTATGTCCTTCTTCCAAGAGGACAGGGAAAATGAGGAGGGCCTGAGGTAAACACTCAGGTGGCTGCATCTGGCCCTGGGCCTTAGTTTGCCCATGCCTGGTCTATACAGATAACTCAAAGTTATCTACTTGCCTTTTCCTTCATAAGTCAAATGGCATATTAATTGATATATTCTTAAAGTTGGCTATCCTTATCTATAGATTCTGTATTCAAGGATTCAATCATCATGCCTTGAAAATATTCCCAAAAAATCCAAAAAGCAAACATCGATTTTGCCATTTTTATGAGGGAAATCATTTTACTACATCATTGTACACAACAGAACTTGAGCATACATTGATTTTAATATCTGCAGGGGGTCCTGGAATGAAACCCTAGCAGATACCCAGGGGCCACTCTAGTATGAGAAACATGATTTGCTTTAGGGAGCAGAGAGAAAGGGGCACCTGATGGGCACACAAGAAATCAGGTGCCATGTGGCTTGCCTGAAAGAGGCATATTAAACAAATGTAGGTGTATTTGTGAGAGCCATACTGCATTGCTTGAGGCCATGCCTGAATGTGGGCAATGTGGAAGGATTGTTGCAACTAGGAGAAACCAAACTCTGCAGTAAGTGGGTTTGGAATAGAGTTTGAAACCAGGGCTTTCAAAGGCACAGCTGGGAGCCTTGCTACTAGATCAAGGCAATAATAAATGTGGGTATAAATGCACACAGGCACTGACACCGCCATGTTCACAAACTATGTCTGAAACAACCCCCTCTGCTCTGCTTGTGAGTTCCGTCACATTAACTCCTTTCAGGTCACCATAGCAACACATGTTAAGCACACACAGCATGGCTTGTTCAAAAACATCTTTTTCCAGGTAGCATAGCAGCACCTTCACACCCCTTTACTCGAGGAAAACCTTGGGGAGACTTTCTCAGCTAACTGAATCCATCAGGTCGTTTATTCTACCTTCTTAATTCTAACAAGACGGTACCCTAAGTGTTGGTACTCCAAAGCTATGCTAAGATGCCACCAACTGGCGTTGGTCTTTTATAAGTATACTTATAAAAATATCCACTGTTTTAATGTTTTTAAACACAGATTTGGGGACCAAATATTATGTTTTAATACTTTAAGGAAAAGTTGGGAGAAGGTAGTCACTCTGAAGTAACATGGCACAATGTATAAGAAGTAAATGACTGATTGAGGAATATTAAAACATAGTATGTTGCTTGAGCAACTCACATAGGACTTTGTCATACCGGCCTGCTATTTTGTTGTAATAATCACATTAGTTTAGGGCAGGGGTCCTCAAAAGGCCAGTTTGTGGTCCCCAGACTGTTGAGGAGCCAAACTACAGTTTGAAAAAGCATGAACGAATTTCTATGCACACTGCACATATCTTATTTGTAGTGCAAAGAAGAAGAAGAAAGAACAATGCAATATTTAAAATGAAGAACAATTTGCTTCTGGGTCCATCCAGACAGAGCCAAAATGTGGAACCTGTCTCAGTTTTCCCTTCTCCCCCCTCCTGATGCATCATTTTCTTGTGCCAGGAGGACTGTAGGGAGAACCCTGTGCTGTTGGCAGGCCTTTTCAGTAAGTTTGGGGACCTAAATTTGGGGGGGGGGGGTTCAGGAGAACTAGAATCTGCACTGAAGTGGGCTACTTTAACCCATTTCGACACGAGTTTTAGTCATGTCTGGAAGAGCCCTCTTTCCTTTTTGAATATTTGTGTAGGGAAATTGTGGTGGTGGCAGCCAAGAGCAGCTGACTTCCTGAGGAAGTCAGAGGAGAAAGCATTGATGCTTTCTCTTCTCCATAATTTCGGCCCAAAACCTACCCTCAACTTATACAATAAGAGGTCAACCTATACACGAGTATATGCAGTAGTAGTAGTAGTAGTAGTAGCAATATACTTTATTTCTAACCCAACCTATGTCTTGGGGAGGTCTCACGGCAGTTTCCAGAACAAAAGTGGCAAGCATTCAATGCCATATTGAACAAACGAAACATCAAACAAAAAATAAATAACATCAATCAACTGATAAATAAAAACCAAAAAGTAATTAAAACAGAGAAATCCTATAATTTAAATTTACATAATAAAAAGTCTAAGTGATTAAAGTGCATTAGAAGTATAAAAAGATGATGAGTGATGTTGTTCAAAATAGTTTAAATTATTATAACCAACAGCAGTACCTCCAGGTATGAAAGGCAACAACACCATGTTGCAATATAAACTCTTCCTGGCAGTTAGATAAGAAATGAAGGGGGGGGGGGGGGGGGGAGAGAGAGAGAGAGAGAAAACAAGGACTAGAGGTCAAAAAGTTAGGGTTCTTTGTTATTTTTCTTGATAAAAAATCACCATGGTCATCTATTAATAAATTAAAGATGTGAGCCTGGTATCCTTGCGTGATCATGTCTAGACCTCAGTGGCTGAAATCTAGCAGTGAATCTCAACTAGAGTAGATCCATTAAACCAGTATTTCTCAACCTGGGGGTTGGGACCACTAAGGGGGTCATGAGGGGGTGTCAGAGGGGTTCTGTGTGGGAAGTTTGACCCAATTCTATTGTTGGTGGGGTTCAGAATGCTCTTTGATTGTAGGCAAACTATAAATCCCAGCAACTACAACCTCTAGATGTCAAGGTTTATTTTCCCCAAACTCCACCAATGTTCACATTTGGGCATATTAAGTATCTGTGCCAAATTTGGTCCAGCTCCATTATTGTTAGAGTTCACAATGCTCTCTGGAGGTAGGTGAACTACAACTCCAAAACTCAATGCTCACCCAACCCTTACAGTACTTTCTGTTGGTCATGGGAGTTCTGTGTGCCAAGTTTGGTTCAATTCTATCATTGGTGGAGTTCAGAATGCTCTTTGATTGTAGGCAAACTATAAATCCCAGCAACTACAACTCACAAATGACAAAATCAACCGCTCCCAACCCCATCAGCATTCAAATTTGGGCAGATTGGGTATTTGTGCCAAATTTGGTCCGGTGAATGAAAATACATCCTGCATATCAAATAATGACATTACGATTTATAAAAGCAGCAAAATTACAGTTTTGAAGTAGCAACAAAAATAATGTTGTGGTTGGGGGTCACCATGACATGAGGAACTTTGTTAAGGGATCGCAGCATTAGCAAAGTTGAGAACTACTGCATTTAACAAATGGTCTCTACCTAAGGATTGATCCACCAAGTTCAGTGGGTCTGCTCTGGCAAGGACCGGCATCTGGATGTGAGCCACTGCTTCCACTAGTATGTATATATGGTACTACTGATGGGGATGACACTATGAGTTATTGAACTGGGTGACACCAATCCTAGCTGCAGAATTGTACACATGGTACCATTTTGTATAAGGTAGCATATGCCTTTGCATAGCCTATATGCATTCCTTGTATGTGTTGCAACTTCATATAGGTTTTCAGCCATGTACCCTGATCTTGATCAACATACATTGTTTTACATTGGTATTCAGTAAAGAATGGCTTAATGTAACACCATGTAATGTGGTAGAGGCTCCTTCTCTGGAGGCTTTTAAGCAGAGGCTGTATGGCCATCTGTCAGGGGTGCTTTGAATATGATTCTCCTGCATCTTGGCAGGGGGTTGGTGTGCAGGTACAGCTGTACCAGAAGCTCCCACTTTATTTGCTTTGCATCAAGTGTTTGTTTGCAGCCCAAGGCTTGGGATTTTGCAGAAGGGTGGCTTCCTGTTAAAGTTTGCAGTTACAGGGCAGGTCACCTGTCAATTATCATTAGGTTCCCTGGTCCCGCCCCCTTTTGGGGCTTTGGAAGGGGCCATTTTGTTAGTCAGTCTCAGCCAGGTTAGCCTTTGTATAGGATGTGTGTAACTTCCCCTGTACAAAGGCTTCAACCTTTAAGAATTTCCAGGGTTACAGAAATTCCAACAGAAACAGAAGGAAAAGAAATTCAGAGGAGAACAGCTTTAAGAGACTCCTAAGGAACTCCATGGAAGCATTCCCTCAGCTTTGGGAATTTCCAGGAAACAGCCCTAAAGACTAAAGAACTCCAGCTGGAGAATATCCACTGCCTTGCTGGTAGGTCCACTTGGCATCCGAGAAGTAGTTCGGCCCGGTAGCGGAGCCCAAACCAGTGAGAGTTGGATTTCAGTCAGCCTGGGAGAAGTTAAAAAGGGGTTTTTCATTTAAAGAAGAAGTTATTGAAGATAGTTGCCTGTCCTTCGTGGGCAAGTTTAGGAATTCACCAGTTCCCTAGAAGCTTGGAATTATTTGCTTTACTTTGCTAAAGATAAGAGAAGTTCCTGTTTGATGTCATTAATAAAATACTTTGTTGTACTTCTCTAGCCATCTGAAGATTCTTTGTAGTGGAAACCTCTGAGAACTTCTCCTTAGGCCCCTGGCTTCCCGCTGGGCAAAGGTTACACATCCTATGTTTAAAGCCAACCAATTACAGGCCCAGTGGCGACAGAACAGTTGGACTGGATGGCCCACGAGGTCTCTTCCAACTCTAGGATTCTATTATTCTAATTCCTGCAGCAGATATGTATGTTACATTGAAATGATGTAGAATTGTAACCGTTAAGATGTAAAATCTACTGAAATCCTTAATGCTGATTGAACATCCTGGGGATGATACCATAAGCATGTTCACTTCTGTACTGGTGCATGGCCATTGCTCTGAACCAAACCAGCAATGCTAGCAGGATATTTTCTGCTGTTGACAAGATAGTTTGTGTCAAGCCCCTGTTTTTATTTAATCATGTCAGAGCAGAATCTTTTAAAAGGAGCATGCAAAAGAAAGAAATAAAGAAAGGAAAGGAAAGGAAAAAGAAGGAAAATATAGGAAAGGATTGGTCTTGAAAGCCCTTGGAGAAAGACATGTGGGCGAGGGAAGAAGAGAAACCTTGAGATCCATCAAATGCATATTTGTCTCATTAAAATGTTTTTAATTTATAATGTGCTGGAATGTAGTTGTCACCCAGCTGTGCATCCATGACAATACCCCCCCCCCTCTGCCCCCCCCCACAGGCCCCCCACCCCTCACACATCCATTCCCCTCTTCCCACCTCACTGGGACTGCCATCAATTTCTTCTCATCAGCAGCAGTTACAGTAAATGGATTCATTTGTGGGCAATAGAAGCCGAGAGACAAAGGTGACAATATAATTAAGGTTTTTAATTCTATGCCTGAACAGTTAAGTCCAAAACTCATGATAATTAGCTGGCTGTAATGAAAGATCTTTAGTCGTTATTTTCCCTTTGTTTCCTGTAATGGTTCATTTTGGCCAGCCACGTTTGTCCCTTAATCTGAATTCTGCTTTGACTGCGCTCTTGTCACTCCATTGATACCCATGAAGTGCAAAAGTGAAGTGTCTGTGTGTGTGTGTTTGGGGGGGACGGGGACGTGACAGGACAGAGGGAGAGAGAGAGGTGTTCAGTACGCACTGGAGTATAAAGCCTGGCAATTTGTACGTACACTGGGTGCAAGCCAATATACAGTTAAGCACACTTCAGTCTATTCTTAGAAATGCTGATGCCACAACAAAACTAATAGTGCATGCCACAGCAGTTTTAGACCAAACTCAGCTCAAGTTTGAGTCTAGCTACATGTTACTTTTACTAGGTAAGAAGTAACTTGGGGAAAAAATATCCTAGTGAGAGCACGAGAGATTAAAGACCACGTGCACAAGGATGAAACATATTTGCATTAAGAACCACCCTCTTCTTTGAGAAGTAGAGTGGAGAAAAGTAAGAGCTTAGTCCATTGTAGGAGAACCTAAAAGAAGTCCAGACTTTGGTTAATTTCTCCACCATGGTGCCTCTTCTGGCCTTTTTGAATATGTGGGAGGGGAAATTGTGGCAGCAACCATGGTTGGTATTGGTGCTTTTCTCTCTCTGCGGAATAACCCTTGATTTATACGTGGATCAGATCAAAATCCACAATTTTAGCTCCAAAACTCGCTGTCAATGTATGTATGAGGTTGACTTCTACATGAGTGTATATGATATATCTTTTGGAAGCAGTATCCAACTGTTTCCTTCCTGTCTTTGGAAAGAATGAGCATCATATTTCTATTCCTTATTAGATAGTGCAGAAATAAATGCCTACATTAAAAATGTATTTTAAAAAAACTTGAATAAATTGGAGAAATGCATACATTAAAATGCATTAATAAATATTAGAAAAAGACATGGATTTCTATGGAGAAAGGAGAGTTAAAAAAAACCCTTGCAATTGGATATACATCTTGAGTGAGATGAAAATGTTGGGAAAATTGGGAGAAATGCAATGAAAATTACAGATTTTCTCTTTCCTAACTAGCGGCAATTATTTTCTTCTACTGTGATTTAATTCTCAACAACTGAGTATATTTTTCACGTGGTGAACACAAACTGCAGCCAAAGGAAAGATTACCAGGCCAATTAGATTAGATGCAGATGACCAAGATGGTTTTAAATAGTTTATTTTAATGTTGAGATAAATGTTTCAAATGTTTTATGTATGCATATATGAATTCTTGTCCTGGCATTGAATGTTTGCTGTATATATGCTGTGCTCCGCCCTAAGTCCCCTTCGGGGTGAGAAGGGCGAAATATAAATGTTTTAAATAAATAAATAAATTTCTGAATAATTGTTAAAATCTCATTGAAATCAATGGACATTAAAGCAATCAAATTATGTGGAGTTGTCTTTGATTTTTTTTAAACCCTTTTGAAAACCAAATTAAGAAAAAGCTTGTAGGGTATGAGATGGCTACTTTGAAATGCAAACTAACAGAGCAAATACCTTTCAAGGTGTTCTGGGTTGGGCAGCTTAAACAACCGTGACTTTGTGTAGCATTTAAAATAAATTGAGCTCTTTAAAAAGTTTCTTAAAGAAGGCCATCATCAATAAGACACTAAAGAGATGTCATCCCACCTTAACATACCGAAGGCCAAAACTTCAAAAAGTGATGAGAAATTGAAGTAATGCATAGCTATCTATAAACTCCATGCTATTGTGGACATTTGCTAGAATCAAGTGGCTAAAAAAACTTTTCATTTAATTTAAATACTCAAAGTACAGCAACAACAACAATATACTCATAGCAGAAGCAATGGGAAATAAGTCTAAGACGGAGATCCCATGTGATACTAATATCCAAAGGATTTCACCTAATCTTTCCAGAGACTGCAATTTACAGATGGAGAGTGGTAAATATTACCATCACCATCATTATCACCACAATATAAGTTTATAAAGATACCAACCCTTTTCATTTCTGGCTGCTGATGGGAGATTTCTTCATAGGATCCATGATTCAGAAAAGGAATCTCTCTATTTGCAAAAAATATAAATGTCAAGAGGAAAGTTCATCTGAACTTTCCCCAGCAAATTAATATCCTACTAAAAGCTTTTCTGTGAGGGAGAGGGAGATAGTTTAAGTCCAAATGCTAGTCCCAACTAGGATAGGGTCACTGAATTGATGGAATGTAAATAATGGTTGACTTCATACTGATTCAGGAAACCTACTCTAGTTGATACTAGCAAATGGATTGATAACTACCTTTGACCTCTATTCTGAAGTGGTACAGTCCAGAAAAGCCATACCACTTGATTTTATAGAATGTATAAACTGCTGAGTGGAGGAACTATTCCTCCCCTATTAATTTCTCCATAAAACATTTCCATTCTAGCACTATTTGACAAGTCATTAGGAACTGTTTAACTCGCTCATCATAATCTAGAGTGTAGAGTATTTTTTTCAAGGCCACTAAATCTCTTCTTCTTGCAACATAGAGTAGATCATATTCTGTGAAGTTTGTGACAAATGAAATACCATGGACGACGGCTTGTCTGGTATGGCAAGAGAAAGAGGAATTGGCACAGTTTCATATCAGGATTAGCCACCTGGACCCATTAAGTACAGGCGTGAATCAGACCCCATTTTAATTTTAATTTTATCTGGCACTGAGCAGGTGGGTCAAGCAGCTTTATTTGATCACACCTGAGGCAAAGGAACTATGGGCATTTGGCAAATCCACACTGGATAAGGGCTAGCATGAATGAATTTCAATGAGACAGTTGCTACAATTACAAGAAACCCTGTATACCATTTGCATGTTATAAAGCACAAGTTGGCAAGAGAGGCTTCTCGCTTTCATCTCCATTTTCAGTTTGCCATCAAATCCTTCTTATTTGTGACCCCTCTATACATCTTCAAACATGCATAAATCCAAATCCCTGCGCTTTTCAGAAATATGGCATAAACTCCCTGTTTAGTCTACCCTTCATCTGGTAAAACTGTTAAACTTCTCAAGCACTGAGGATTTGGATTAGTTATAAAAGGTTAGTCATAGCATGGTGTAGTGGTTTCAGTGTTGGATCAGAACACTAGTATAGCAGTATTTGAATCTGTGCCTACCCCAAAAAATTAACTGGATGACCTTCAACAAAGCACACTCTCTCAGCCTGGGGCAAAGCCAAGACAAATCTCCTCTGAACAAATCTTTCCAAGAAAATCCTATGAGAGGTTTCTGCAAGTCTCAGTTGACTTGAATGTGCATTACCATGATATCATGAAGGCAGATCTTACACTAGTGCATGAAAACCAACAACTGCAGATCCAGAAAAAATTTTTCCATAAGGATGGCTCTACTAATGTCGAGGCATTGCCACAACGGAGGAAGCTATTTTATTCTGAATTGGTTCATTGGTTCACCTAACTTCCAGAACTCGGTTTCTCACCCTGGGTGTATTATCACCAACCAGTCTTAAGTTGCCTCTGCTGAGTTTTAGACAGAGAGTTCATAGTCTAATTTGCAGAAGACAAACTAAACATGGGAGCCTTTGCATGCAAAACAATGTGCTGTGTTGTTGAGCCTTCCTCAAGCTAAAGCTGACATTTCTCAGTAGCTTTATATTAATCAATCTAAAAAAATATAGTTCTATAGCAGGAGTCATCTGCACTCAAGAGGCTAAAACAGCATTTATTAGAGTTGCCAAATCTCAAGGCTGGCCCTGGTCTCCAGATTACATGAGTTGTCTCTAGATGCAAATTGTTCAGTTTAGATGTGGTCATTTCTTCTGAGCAAGAGGAAAGGATTCTATGCAAATCTTCAGTTTACCTAGAAGAACAAGAGTTTGCAAGGCTCCATTGATTGGTTGTTGTAACTTTCAAAGTTTGCATGTATGTGTGTGTGTGTTTATTTCATTAAGTTCTTCCTTCCCTCCCAGGGTACATCTACACTAATCACTTGGACTGGTTGGGAAAAATTATTTCATTGTGCACATGGTGAGATTGACATGAAACAGGTTTGAGTTCAGAGGGGTGACTACATTAACCATGAAAGGTGTCCTCAAACTGAAGACCTTCTATGGAGGCATAAAGTGGTGGTGGTGGTGGTGGTGGTGGGGGAGTGATACTTAGCAGCAAAGCAGAGTATCAAGAAGCCTCCTGCTGACCAGCCATCTCCTTGAGGTGTTTTTACTGTAATGAAGCAGCAAGTGTGGACAACGGAGGCAGAAATTCTGTGACCAGCAGGTCTGTATGTGGACTTCTTCTTAAGTCCATGGATTTTTTGCCCTTGGCTAAAACCCACAATTTGGTGCTGCCTGGAAGCACCCTAAGATACCTCTCCAAATAGGAAAATAAGCTCATTCCTTCTCTTCCTCATCTTTAAATGTATTAAATTTAATGATATCACCAAGGATCATCCTTCTTCTCAAGTTTTGGTCTGGAAACTTCAGGTACTGGTATGACCATTAGCTGGTAAACATCAACTATTACTATATTCTAACAACATGCTATTACTGGTGGATGGTGGTCATTGAATCAGGATTTCTGCCATGGGAAGTGGAGCCTTCAATCTTCTTCTTCTTCAGCCATCACTGTTTTCCAAGGTGTAATTTGAAGGTAATTTCAACTCAGAAAATGTACATAAGGCCACACAAACATGTAAAAATATCATAACTTAGACCCCAACACACCCCAAATATCTCTAAATGTGAACCAGAGATAATTCAGTGTATGTTCTGAGTTAAAATTGCCCTGCCACATCCCTTTGTAGTTGCCCATACTGATAATTATATACTTATGCATGGTTTGGAAAATATATTTCCTGGAAATACCTGGTTGCCCTTTTGGAATCTGCAGTTGAATATGAAGGACATGTAATCTGATCCTGCACAATTCTTCTTATGCTCTTTTGCACAATATGACTTCAGTATTAATTTTGGAAGACAAATTTGGACTTAGATGCCACATGTTTAAGAAGCCCTGGGATATTAGAAGCAAAGTGTGCTTATACAGTTTCTAACTTTGGTGAACAAAACATTGATAGGTAAAAGTAACAAGAAAAGGTGGACACTGGTTATGGAAGTATCAGGCACATATGGCAGATTATTTCTTCCTTTCACAGTATGAACCCTCACTTGAAACATTGGGAATGTTATGCAACAATAACTTTGACTCATCACATAACTTGGAACACTAATATCAATAAGATCCCATCATGAGATCATTTTGGCACATAACTTGCATTTTGTGACCTGCCTTGATATTCATTTCCTGTTGCCTCAGTATCAATATTTTGTGGAGACCAAAACTGTATTTAGCAAAGCAGATAATGACCAATCTTGATGCAAATTAGAAGTAGGCACCTTCTATTTTACTTTCTTCAGTCCAGTAGACTTTTCTTTTGCCTTCTTTCCCCCCTTGGCTAAGATTTTCTGTTTGGATTTTATGGTTCCTCCTCTCTTGTTATCATCATCTTTCCAATTTCCCAGCCATATCCTGCAGTTTCTTTGGATCTAAATAAAGCATTTTTCCTTTCTCTATTAAAATCTAGGTCAATCAATATTACTTTCAATGGGACAAATTATAATGCAGTGTTTGAAAATTCATGTTGCACAAAATGTTTCCTTAGACTGGGTATTCTTCTTTTAAAGAGAAAATAATGTTTTTGAAGCACTGCATGGTGCTATGCTCTTAACTATTCAGAGTTTTCCATTGGAGAGTAGGAGGAACCACTGTATATAAGCAAACCTGTTTTTCCTAACAAGTCTACATGTATTTAAAAGCATATTTCTGCATTAAAATATATATTTAGTGCATAAACATGAAATGGTCCTTAATTAGTTTCGAATATAAACAGCTGCCAAGAATTGGCACATTTTCCTCAACATTGTGCACACAGAGGTTCAATCTAGATTAAAATGTTGAGCAAACTGAGGTGGTCCCTCATATGGTGAGAGATGTCTGTTTATCATAGCACATGTTTTCCTTAATTCCATATCTTTCATTTTGGATTCAATGTTTTGTATTTGTCCATTGGAAGGTAAACAGACACTTGATTTTGAAGTCTGATTTCTGTGGCACATCTCTCAGAGGAAATCTTGCTATGCTAATGAGAAAATTTTAATTTCAGGGAATACAAAAATCTACTTTGGCCTTTCCAACCCAGAGAGTGCATATGAGCTCCCTTTATCAGCTCCAGCTCCATGCGGTGACATGAGAGAAGCCTCCCACAAGGATGATAAAAACATCAAAAAAAAATCCAGGTGTGTCCTGGGCAACATCCTTGCAGAGGGCCAATTATCTCACACCAGAAGCAACTTGCAGTTTCTCAAGTCACTCCTGACACGACATAAAAAAAAATCTTAAAATAAAAACTCTGAATTTTTTATCGTACTGGGAACAAATTGGTTGAAAGACAGTACTTAAACATGCCAATGAAATAAAAACATAAATACTATAAAGGAAGCATATTACTACAAGTACCAACTATGTCTATACGCTACCTTGGAATATAACATAGGGCAATAGCCTGCAATTTTTCATTCCACTAAAGAGGCTTATCTTTCTCCTTTCCACAATGCCTTTCTTCTTTCTAGAATCTTTTCCCCATTGTTGGCTTATCTTCTCCCTTATTAAAATAAACTTGTGGGTGCAATTTATCTTAAGTCTGGATGCAACCCACTAGTTGCCAAAAGCTTCATTGTTCCTCAGCTGGATGGGTCTTTGAGTACATGTCTATAGTACAGGCATGTACTTTGGATATATCACAAATGATTAACATCATTGGAAGAACTGACAACATAAAGTGGAAGGCAGTGGGGAAAGAGGAAGACCACATTATGGATACATAGCCTCCAAAGAAGCTATGTCCCTGAATCTGCAAAACTGGAGTAGAACAGTTGAAGGCTGGAACTCATGGGACCTCATCAGAAAGGCTGCATTGTGGCGATTCTGGTGGTGCCCGTTGGGGTGTGTGGGGAACCTGTCACCCCCGATGCCCCACATCACTTGATTCACCCAAGTACCCCTCCCATGGAGGGAAGTATCTGCTGACCTGCTTCCCACCGTAGATCCAAGGCAACACAGGTTCACCTTCCATTTTATGATGGAGCCCCGTTGGAAGTTGTAGTGCTATCCTGCTGACTCAAAATAATCAACCTTGAAGAGCTGCAAAAGTATGTTGTCCTGTTAGCAAAATCTGGTACAACTTCTAGCTGGGTACTGTCTTACCTGGATCCTGTTCATACTACTCAATTATAGTACAATATTTCCATTATAACTGTCATAATACTTCCTATGGAATCCTGAGACATGTAGTTTGGTGAGGCACTGAAATTCTGTCTAATCATTCTAAATTCCTCATCCTAAACTACAACTCGAAGGATTTTGCCATGATAGTTGAAGTGGAATCAGAGTGCTATAACTGTGTAGTGTGAAAAGGTCCTGGATATTTGCCAATCCCAGCTATTGAGGAGTAGACTTTTCTGGCAAGCCTCTCTTAAATGGAAACAATGAAGTGTCAGCGTGAAATCTTTTATGAACTGGTCAAGTTGAGGGCATGAAACAGCATTTTAAAAATGGTAAATTGGTATAAATGTACACCAAAGTACTTTCCCCCCATGTCCTTTGGAAACTTTAAACAACTACCGCAGCACAGCATGTTCCCTTGCCCTTGATCCATTAATAGAGGCTGAGTGATTAATTATTTTGGCACCTTTTATAGGACCTGAGTTAACTTGCCGCACATCCATACTTGCAATTATATAAGTGATAGAGTTAAAATAAGAGAGAGTTGAATTATTGAAATATTTATAATCAGAGATGTTCAGAGCGGAGGGCGAACCAAAGAAGGCAGCAAAAGTTAATGATTCAAAGATAAAATACTGTGTTTCAATAATCTAAAGGGAGTGTGGCAAATATGAGGATATTAAAAATTAAGTGTTCCCTGATTAGATGAAAAGGCATGGGCTAGACCTTTTGGTAATCTAAATCAGCCCCATTCATTACTTCGGCACTCTTAAAATATTTTTCTCCTCTCATGTTAGTTGCTAATAAACCTGCACCTGAAAATTGCAGGTTGTGCATTTAACACAGTCTTGCAAGCGCTGCAGTTATGAAAACTGCAAGCATTCTGATCCGTCTTTTAAACTTTTTCTGGTTTGCACCCCCTCCTTTTTTCTTTTTTCTTTTTTTTTTACATTTGTGTAATCATGCTGGCAAAATAAACATAATCACATAGATCCCGTAAAGAAAATCTATGCATTCAGATGATGAGCATTAAATCTCCATATGGCATGCTTTTTGAATGTAATGTAACCATCCATGGATGTTGATGAGGACATATGCACCTGTCATTCATATCTTCTAATTCAAGTATGTTGTCATATGGAACAGCAAAGGTGAATTTTGCCTTGCTGAACCGGTAGTTTGTTAGACATGCACTCTAATATATGTGGATGCAGCAATGATTATGAGCAATTGAGATCCAGAACTTTATTTTCACCTAAGCAGTTTCTGATTGTTGCCAGGAGTGTGTGTGTGTGGATGGTGGTGGTGGTGGAGGAGGAGGAGGAATCCAACTTGTACACCGCGTAGTAATGGGTCAATCATCATTCTAGAAGATCATTGTAAGGAAAAATGGGTTCTTTATCTCCTGGTGTTAATATTCCACACAAGTCACAAAGAAGCAACAATAACAACAATAAGCAACAATAACAATATCTATTAATCTGAAGTATTCCAAGATCCAGAGTTGTCCATATTGATGACAGAGACAGAGATATCTTTGCTTTCTGTTTTATGCACAAAATAATTAAATATATAGTGTATAAAATGACCTTCAGGCTATGTGCATAGAGTGTATATTAAACACAAATTAATGTTGTGTTTAGACTTGTTCCCATCTCCAAATTATCTCATTATGCATATGCATATGCAAATATTCCAAGACAAAAAATTTCCAAAATCCAAATTTATTTATTTATTTATTTACTGTATTTGTATACCGCTCTTCTCAGCCCTTAGGCGACTCAGAGCGGTTAACAACAAACAGCGGCAAAAATTCAATGCAAACATCATACAAACCATTTAAAAACAATTAACACAATAATACTCTAAGCAATTAACATCAATAACCATCAATACACATCAGTAAACAACTCACTAGCTTCTCATAACTAAGATCATAATCCAAGCTCGTCATCTGTTGTTCTGATTTCCTATCATTCATTGTAATTCATTGCACTGCCTATTCAAATGCCTGTTCAAATAACCAGGTTTTCACTTTCTTCCGAAAAGCCATTAATGAGGAAGCCGATCTAATATCTGTGGGAAAGGCGTTCCACAGCCAAGGGGCCACCACTGAGAAGGTCCCTCGTCCCCGCCAACCATGCCTGAGTTGCAGGCGGGATTGAGAGCAGGGCCTCCCCAGAAGATCTTAAAGTCCTAGTGGGTTCGTAGGTGGAGATGCGTTCGAATAGGACCAAATACTTCTGGTCCTAAGCATTTCAGATAAGGGATCATTAACCCCTAATAGACGGAGCAGAATGGGGCAACTAACAGTACTGGCTAACAGTATTGGTGCGTATTTCAGGCCACATGCATAGTGCAAGTTATGTATGTATATCTTACTAACAAAAGGCTAGTTTGGATTTGTTAGGTGTCATGTAAATATTTCCAGTTCCTTAAATGAGAGAACATTTAAGTATTTGGTTCATCCTTGAGTTTTTTAAAAATATATATTTTAAGTCAATAACCTACTTGCTGTGTTTGTAATTTGAGCTTCCTTCACAATGCTAAAGATGGCTTACATGAAAAGAGAAGATAAGCATGGTAAGCTGTTGGAAGATCTGGAGGACCTGGATGTTTCTGGGTGTTTTCTTCAAGGGTGTTTTCTGCAAGGGATATTTCTGCAAGGGTGTTTTCTGCAAGGGATATTTATTCTTGGGTGAAGCTCTACAATGGCAATCTCATTTGGATCAGCAGTTCACCCTTTCCTCTATCATAAACTGGTGATTATGTATGGGTCTACTCTCACAACTGTTGGGTAGTTGGCAGATCCGACTTACGCTGCATTGGTAGTGGAAGACCTGGGCGTATAAGAATTGGTACAGACATGGTGCAGGTCAGGTGGGTGCCGTCCCATTGTCCCTGGTGGCAAAGGATAACTGGGAGTGGGCAACTGTTCCTGTGGTCTTCTTGCCATCCGTGGTCACTTTGGCAGCAGCTGGGGGGTTGGGCTTATTGGCCAGGAATGGGCTAGTTGATGCCCGGATCCTGCTCCATGCAGCCACCAACTCATTTTCTATAATAATTGCAATTTTGACCAATAAATGTTGTTTCAAAACCATAATTTGTGTGGTGTGTTTTGGTGTACTGGCCTTGTGCCTGACACTGCAATTTACAGCAGAATTAATGAACATCTTGCTAACTTTCCCCTCTAAACATATACACTGCCTACATGTTAATGGGTGACAGATGGGGAAACATTGAATATCGTGATCTCAGAGAAGGAGAATCTATGTGACTTCTAATTTCAGTGGCCACTACACATTGCATACAACCATTTCTCATGTCAGCAGTAGTTCAGGTTCACCCAAAGAACTTTATATTCATAGAATCATAGAGTTGGAAGAGACCTCAAGGGTCATCCAGTCCAACCCCCTGCCAAGAAGCAGGAAAATTGCATTTATTTACTCTTATTTATTTACTCTATTTGTATACCGCATATATCAGCCTGAGGCGGCGACTCAATGCGGTTTATTTAAAGCACCCCCGACAGATGGCCATCCAATCTCTGTTCAAAAGCTTCAAACCCAGCTTTTCCTGGTCCTATTCAGTACTTTGCCTTCTAGTTTGTTTGTTTTTTGCTTAATTTTCCCCAGTTATAAATAAATCCCACATCTACATTCAAATGTAATTTTCCTTATCCACAAAACGTTCTGCATTTTGAAGGCTCTCTAGATTATTTTTAAAACATTAAAGGAGGTCAGTAAGAGAAGCAAGTTAAATTTGGATAACCCTGACCTGATAAGCTCCCTTCCAGCTCTTGTGAAACCGTCTTTTTTTCTGCCCAGTTTGTGTGATCAGTTATTATAAGGGAAACTAAAGACCACACAAACTTACGTACTGTAGTTTCACAAAACTGCTTCTGTTCTTGTCAGATCTCTACCCGCAAAGTCATAGCTCAGTGAGCAATTGCCAGCTTCCCTGTACATCTCCTGAGAGCTGTCACACTCCTCATCCATCATAATTGAGGCAGTCCACCTGCTATGGAGGGGTGGGGGTCAACCTTTCAATTGTAATGATTGCTGAGATGCAATAGATACTTCTTGTCATCCCCTTCATTTTTATGTTAGTCTTGGATTTGGAAAGGTCAAAATGGAGGCATCTGTTCTGATGCTTTTGGTAGGTTGGCATTTGCTGATGGGCAGGTATCTATCATAAATTGGCTTACTGATTGCCAGGACACTCATGTATGCTTTTAATGGGGTGAGTGTCGGAAGGGGCTGCAAACTAAATGAATTATTATTGAAGTTTAGAAGTGAATGCTCCTATATAGCATAACCCTATACCTATGTAATGGAAAGTAGTCAATTGAGCTTTCTTCTTGTTAGATGTATCTAACATTTCAGTCTTACAACTGTGTGGACATCTGGGAAGTGAGAGTCTGGAATGCCCATTTAATGGCTGATGCTTTTCCTGCAATGTTAATATTATGATCTTGGGGTGGAAATATTGCTCTCAACATAGCTGGTAGTTTATGACTTTGGTGCATTAAGAACACTGTGATTTTTTCCCCAGAAATAACTCCCAAGTTATCTTGTTGAAGTTAAACAAAAGCATATAAACCACTCCATATATCAATAATTTTAAATTGTAATGTCCTTTTAATTGATTTTTGTGTATTTATAATCCACCTTTCACAGTACACATTCCCCCAAGGAGGCATACAAAGATCATAATTTAAAACAATTAAAATTCATTGCAACATGACTTTAAAATAGATAACAAGAACAGTAATAAACAAAGAGTACTAAATGAGTAATTGATCATTTCAAGTTAGTCAGTCAATTTAGCATAAATTGAAAGGAAAGCCACAAAAGCATAATAAAACCCTAACATGTCTTTTTAATTAAAAGCAGGGTATAACAAAAATGTGTTTAAGCTCCACCTAAAAAAAAAGGAGGGGGTGATTTTTGTTCTGTATAATGGTAGGTGGTAGCTTCCAAAGCCCTGAATTAGTGAATATGTTAGTCTGAACTCAAAAGCAATAATCCAAGCAATTGAAGCATGTTATGGTTGTTGTTGCTGCTGTTGTCATAGTCATCCTCATGATCATCATGGTCATCATCATCAAAGCTTAGGCAAAAATATGGAGGAGATTTAGCGTTCCACTAACATGAAAGCCATCACTCCATAATCTTAAAACCATTTATGAAAAGATGCCCACAACCTAACCATCATCCCTAGTGAGGATGTTCATATAAAGTCAGGTGGTCTTAAACCTGTGTCTATGGACTAAATATTGAGTTGGGGGAATATTCTCCTCATTTACCTAATGACCAATTATGCAGTATGCTTCATAGCCAGAATCCTTCAGTTCGCTCAATTTGGATAGATACATTGGCTTTATTGTTGAATAGTAAGTTAGCACCTAGGTAAACCCCTTTGGTGTAATTGATCATCTCTAGTCAGACCTTACAGTGGAATATAGACTTAGGACCTCATCATATTAAATTCCCCATCTTATCATGCTTCACCAACACAGCTGATGTGGAGCCAGCCAGATCTCATATATCTACTTCTGGTGGGGCTCCATACCAGCTGTGTTGGTGAAGCAGAGTAGGAGAGAGAAACTTGAAAATGGGAGACTACCTGTATTCAGGTTGAGAATCATGTGGACAACGTGGGAACACTCCAGAAAGCTATGCTTTCCGGCATCTGATGGGCAAGTGGTTGGTGGAAGCGATGTGGGGCTCCAGGTGACGGATTTGCTACACTGCCCCACAATTTGTCCCACTGCCCTATAGGTCCCCCTGATGTCCCCTGCATCAAGGACCTCAATGTGATGAGGTCCTAATAACTTTAGACAGTTTTTATCTACTCCGGAGTCATGGGTATGAGACCTTCCCTGTGCTCCAGACAATTCCAGCTTTGGGTGGTCCAGAATTGGAGATTGCATTCATTTTACTTGAGAAAGAAAGCTTTAAAAAACCCCAAAAAACAGAACCACCTTCACCCACACTACAGTGTCCCTTTCTAGCACAGTCCTTGGTTGTGCTAGAAAGTGTCATTTCTGATTATAGTAGTTGAAAAAATCTGAGAAATGCGAGGTTAAGAAAGGTGAACTTAAGGACATGGAGGTTCTTAAGCATGGACATCTGGAGAAGGTATTCATTGTTCAAGGAGTACTCTCTTTCACTTGTGAGAACTGACAGATGCATATATACATGGAGCTCCATGTGAGCATTGCAGCCACTGAATTATACCTATTTGGTGTTTCATCTGCTCATTGGATTGTCCAAAAGATTTACAAAAAAACATCATTCACTTGGTAAATAGAAATGTACTTCCCAGTGGATGTCTTGATATATTGGGGAAATGCTAGCTCCCTTTTTTATCCGTCTGTGCACTTTTTCCCTAGACTTCTGCATATAATTTACAGTAGATGCTTATTTAAGGGTCTGTTCCCTTCCTTATGGTCGGTAAATGTTATGACATTCTGATCTTCAGGGCCTTTGCATCTTATTAGATTTATCTTTGCATATATTAAGCCTAACTGCAGTGAAATTTATGGTAATGGTGAATTTTACAAACTGCATGGAACAGGAAATATGTAAGTCACAATTTATACACTTCTTGCTAACGCTGCACTATTCACAGGCTGACTTTAACATATATATCGTTGGTGCTTTTCAAACAGTACTCAAGATCTCATTTAAATCCAGGAATTAACCTGTTTAAAGCACGGGGTTTGAGGCTGAATCTCTATAGCACAGCCCTTCCTTATGAGAAGGGAATGGCACCCGCAAATGTAAAAATCCCTATAGTGTTACCTACCATGTAAATCTTCTAAAAATTGAATTATATATGGACACTGGCATGGAAATCACAAGCACTCTAGGTGAGTCCAGGAAAGGAAGCATTTCTGAAGCCACAATCTGTGTCATGTTTCTAGTTCAGAGCTTTCCAAACTGTGTATCATGACACATTAATGTTTTGGTTGCAGTGTGTAGATGTGCTGTGTTTATGTGATGAGAAACCTGAGTCTATGTGAAATAAGTAATCAATCATATATTTAAAAATATAAATGCTATATGGTTTGCCCATACATTTCGTCATTACAATTTACATATGTGTCCGTATCTTTTATAAGGGGTTGATTTAACTTCTGGTTTGCTAGTAAAAGTTAGACATGTGTGTGAAATTCGTTCCTACCATTTCTACTGTTTCTTTCGTAGCTTCCATTTTTTTTTGAGGTACAAAGCGGGAAGCCCCTTCCCCATACAAAAATATGCCTGCTTTTGTGTTCATCTGAACTTGCCTCCTTGTCTTGGAAAGAGAGTGTGTGTGTGGTGGGACATGCAGGCAGCCAGACCCAGAGCTCGGCTACAGGTGCACTGTGGGCCTGCCTATTGCCCCGCCACACACGCACTCTCAATGAATGTGGCAGGGCATGTGTGGCAGGGCGTGCAGGCAGGCCTGGAGCACACCTGCAGCTGAATGTCTCTTACTCTAGACTCTAGAGTAAGAACCACTTGGCTGCAGACACTGGCACTTTCTGGCCCTGCTGCATGCCCCACCCCACATGCACTCTCTTTCCAAGGAGAGTGCATGTGTGGCATGGGGTGCAGACAGGCCCAGAAAGCACACACGCCTGCCAGTACTGTAGAGTCTCACTTATCCAACATAAACAGGCTGGCACAATGTTGGATAAGCAAAAATGTTGGATAATAAGGAGGGATTAAGAAATTTGTCATTTGGGAGGCACAAGAGCCTTCTGTCAAGAATTCTCCCTAAACTGAAAAGTCTAGGATCTCATAGGTCAGAGTCATGCCAACTAATATGGAAGCATCGTAATTACGTAGTGTGAAAACCCAAAAAATACATAAGAAATTATTAGATGTGCCATTCTCATAACACCCCACTGCTCTGCCTGCTCATGCAGGCATATAGGGCCCTTCCACACAGCCCTATATCCCAGAATATCAAGGCAGAAAATCCCACATTATCTGAGTGTGGACTCAGATAATCCACTTTTCAAAGCAGATATTGCGGTATTTTCTACCTTGATATTCTGGGATATAGGGCTGTGTAGAAGGGCCCATAATGGGATGTGGAAGCAAGTCCCGTTGACCCCCATAAAGTGTGTTCTGTGAAGGGGTGGACACTTGGTTTTTAGACATACTGCCTTTTAAAAAAACAGATGGCAAATGCCACAAATTTGAATGTAGGGTTCTTAAAATCATAAATTATGAAATTAATCATTCATTTATTTTACAAAAGATATTGAAACAAAATAAAAATAACCTGATTTCCTAGCTGCCTTTATGGAACCTTACCTATTAAAGGGAAGTCTACTTCCCTAGCTTGGAAAAACTTTGAAGCAGGGGATGGTTTGGAAGGTCTCACACAGTGCAGATTTTCGACACTGCCATATAATCCAGATTAGCAAAGCAGATAATCCACATTATCTGCTTTGAAATGGATTATATGAGTCTAAAAAAGATAAAGGTTGTCCCCTGACATTAAGTCCAGTCATGTCTAACTCTGGGGTGTGGTACTCATCTCGATTTCTAAGCCGGCGTTGTCCACAGACACCTCCAAGGTCATGTGGCCGGCATGACTGCATGGAGCGCCATTACCTCTTACTCTATATGAGTCTACACTGCCATATAATCCAGTTCAAAGCAGATAAGCTGGATTTTATATGGCAGTGTAGAAAGAGCCAAAGGCACCTTCCAGATTGCATCTATATCCCTGGATCTGATCCCAGGTTATTTGCTTATCCCAAATTATATTTCAGTGGAGACTCATCCAGTTTAAAGCAGATAATCTGGGATCAGATCCTGGGATATAGGATAATGTAGAAGGGGCCTAAATCAACATATACCCAAATCATGGAAACTTTTGGTGCCCTCAGCACCTTATGTTCAAATGCACAAGTTCCATGGAGGCCCAAGTGATTAGCATGAGAATTAGTTGTTTATGTTGTTGTTGGCTTTATTTATAGCCTGCCTTTTTCGCTTCAGAGATGCCTCATGACAATTTTACTTTCCCAGAGGGCTTCAGCTTCCCAACTACTCCAATCAACATGACCAATAAAATAAAATATTATGGAGAGTTGTTGTCCAAAAAATCTGGAGAAGGAAAAGTTTCTCATCTTATTTATTTATTTATTATTCAAATTTATATGCCACCACTCCCCTGGGGCTTGGAGCGGTTTACAAGAATGGCTAAAATCTAACACAATTTAAAACCAATTTAAAACAATTTAAAAACAGCAATATTAAAAATCAAAGGCCTGTCTAAACAGGTATGTCTTACATGCCCTGCGGAAAGCTGATAAGTCCCGCAAGGAACGGACTTTAGGTGGCAGAGTATTCCAGAGTGATGGTGCCACTGCTGTAAAGGCTCTGCGTCTGGTTGCTGTTAGGCGCAAGGTCTTGACACTGGGAATTTCCAATAGATCTTGGTCCTCTTGCATTTCATTTTGAATGATAACCATTTGGTCCAGGATAGGGGGAATTGGTCTAAAATATATTTTTTTTCCCAACTCAAAGCAGGGCACTTGGAAAGTCACTTTTAGCTGAATATTCCCCAATATAATAACATCCATATCAGCTGTGAGTTGTCAATGCTGCAAGTCAAATCACAATTGAAACTTCTAATTTAGACTAATTACTGGGATATTCATACATAATTAATAATTTTTGCAAATAGGAATGAGCAAACAAAAGCATGTAGGTATGCACTGCAAATAGGGTGCTTATTGTTTATTTTGACCATCTGCCATGTAACTTTAATTAGGTCCATGTAAACAGTCTATGCTGAAAATGTTATAGCATGCTTCCCCAGCCCTCCCTCACCACCATACACAGAGTGAGGCTGTACTTTCAAATATATGGGAGAAATGGCAGAGTATTATGGGAGATGGGAGGATCCCCCAAAACTAGCTGAAATACGAGAGTTCATAGAAAAATTGGGAGAACTGGGGGTTCAGTGGTGCAATAGTTTAAACTGTTGAACTGTTGAATCTGCTGACCTAAAGGTTGGCAGTTCGAAGCCACGGGTCGGGGTGAGCTCCTGCTGTTAGTCCTAGCTCCTGCTAACCTAGCAGTTTGAATGTGTGTTAATCAATAAGTACCGTTTTGGTGGGAAAGTAATAAAGGCGCCCATGCAGCCATGCCGGCAACATGACCAGGTGGTGTCTACGGACAACAGGATCCTTGGCTTGGAAATGGAACAAGAGCACCCCATGACCAGAGTTGAGCACCACCTCAAGAAAGCCGGAGATGAAAGGGGAAGCCTTTACCTTTGTTCTTTGTATTTGTATGTCATTGTTATTTCCACTGCATTAAAGGCACTGAATGTTGGCCTATTTGTGTATGTTGTAATCCACTTTGAGACACCTCAGGGAGATAGAGTGGAATATAAAAAAAAGTGTTGTTGTTATTCTATAAACACCATGGTCCTTCCTATACCCACCTGCTTATATGCCTATAATGTACAATGATTCAACAGATGAACTTTTCCACTAATAATAATCAGTGTCTTCTACGCAAGCTATGCAAGACTTGTTTCTACTAAAGTATATCAGGTTTTTCAATTATTGAATGCTATGCATTGCTGATACTTACATGCATATTCAGCTGGCACATGTTTATGAGAACAGTTTGCAATAAGACCTTTGAATTTCAATTTTACTAAAGCCTCTAAGGCCTCATCTACACTGCCTTCTAATGCAGTTTCAAACTGCATTACATGTTCAGTTTAGACTCATGTAATGCAGTTAAACTACATTATATGAATCTACACGACTCAAGCTGCATTAGATGGCAGTGTAAATGGGGCCTTAGGCACACTTACTTGGGAAAAATTCAGCTGGAGCACAGTGAATTAATGGGTTGGAGTAGGCACTGTAAAGGCATAGCCACAAGCATATTTACATGTGGCAAATCATAATGGTACGATTAGTTACTTCTGAGGACATATCCCTCATTCAGTAGCTAAGCATTAAAGAGTAAGGAGGCTGTTCAAGTCCTGAACCGGTGCTTGGCCACTGGAACGGACTGGATGAGGGCGAACACATTGAAATTAAATCCAGACAAGACAGAGGTACTCCTGGTCAGTCGTAAGGCCGAACAGGGCATAGGGTTACAGCCTGTGCTTGACGGGGTTACACTCCCCCTGAAGGCGCAGGTTCGCAGCTTGGGAGTGATCCTGGACTCATCGCTGAGCCTGGAACCCCAGGTCTCTGCGGTGGCCGGGAGAGCTTTTGCACAATTAAAGCTTGTGCACCAGCTGCGCCCATACCTTGGGAAGTTTGACTTGGCCTTGGTAGTCCGTGCTCCGGTTACATCCCATATTGACTACTGCAACGCTCTCTACATGGGGTTGCCTCTGAAGACTGCCCGGAAGCTGCAATTAGTCCAACGTTAGGCAGCCAGATTACTAACGAGAGCGGGGTACAGGGAGCGCACAACTCCTTTGTTGTGCCAGTTCCACTGGCGGCCAATTAGCTTCCAAGCACATTTCAAAGTGCTGGTTTTAACCTTGTTGTTCATTCATTCAGTCGTCTCCGACTCTTCGTGACCTCATGGACCAGCCCACGCCAGAGCTCCCTGTCGGCCGTTACCACCCCCAGCTCCCTCAAGGTCAGTCCAGTCCAGGTTTTAACCTACAAAACCCTATACGGTTCCGTCCCGGTTTACCTGTCCGAATGTATTCTCCCCTATCAAGACAATTAAGATCTTCTGGTGGGGCCCTGCTCTCAGTCCTGCCACTTTCGCAATCGCGTCTGGCGGGAATGAGAGACAGCGCCTTTTCTATGGTGGCCCCTCGGATATGGAACTCTATCCCGATTGAGATCAGCTCTGCCTCCTTCCTCCTGTCCTTCAGGAGGCTGGTGAAATCCTGGCTATGGAAGGAAGCATTCTCAGAGTAATGGTTGAAACTGGCTACAGAACAAAGTTATCGACCAGACATACAGACTGAGTTGGACATGATTTTATCTTGGCGATTTGACTTATTTGTAATTTTAATCAAAATGTATTTTAACTCGTTATTATATGATGTTTTTAGATTGTACTATTAGCATTGAATCCTTCCTGTAAGCCGGTCTGAGTCCCTCTATGGAGGTTGAGAAGATTGGAATATAACAGTTTTAAATAAATAATAAATAATAAATTCAGTGTTTGGGAAAGTTTCATATGTCAGACAAGTGAAGCACTCTTGGAACAGGTTGGGGAACATTTGTCCCTCCTGAAGTTTTTGAACTACATATTCCATCACCCTTTATCTTTGACTATGCTTGAGCCTTTCCACTGCCTTATAACCATAGAAGTCCAATTCTCCTGGGCAGTTTTTCTCTAATGTTATTATAGATTTCACACCCATCTTAGAGACAGAGAACTACATAGTTGCCTGATCATATAACTTGTGAATACTTGTTCTGCAAGAAGCCTCGGGTACAGACTTCTTCAGTTGTTTAAATCTCTTGTTGAAAACCAGTAACCTGCTTGCCTGAAGGTAATAGGAAAGATTATTAGCTCATGCCAGAACTGTTCTGGTTTGGTCACCTTTTGTTTCTTTAGCCTTAGTCCAACTTGTGTTGCTCTTCAGCGCCATCTAATGGAAGATGTCAGTATCAGCAATTTCATAGCTACTTCTGCCTTCAAGATGACAATACGATTGGAAATTATATTTGTCATATTTTGTTTTATGCCATTCAGAACACACACACACACACAGAGAGAAAAGAATAGCACAGCAATGAAATTCTTTGCACTGTGCAATATATGTTGGGGAATTATTCTGTACAGAAATATAAAGACAAAAACTACATTGTTGTGCAGAAATGTGTTTCCTGTATAAGATAAAGTGTGTTTTCTGCAGATTTATGAGGGTTGAATGAAAAGTAATGCCTCCACCTTCGTAACTCCTCAACAGATAGCAGTACTGGTAAGCGGCAGGTACTGGCTTGTTCAGTAGACTCTCCTCTACAGTTCCATTTTGGCGGGAAGCCTTAGCATTGAACAGTTGTGTTGTTAAAGTGCGAAGTATAGAACCCTGTGCAGACAATGTGACTTATGCAACGTGCAGTCATTGAATTCTTGACAGCAGAAGGTATCACCCGAAACAAGATTCATCAGAGAATGCAAGCTGTTTATGATTATTGTGTTGATGTGAGTACTGTGCATCATTGGGTGAGTAAATTTAAAGATGTTGTGGTGGGAACATCTGACTTATGTGACAAGCAAAGAGTTGGACGTCCTGTGACAGCAACCACAGAGTTTCACAAGCAAAAGATTGACAGATTGATTCAGGACAATAGTCGTATCTCTCAGAGAGACATTTCAAGCATAATCAGCATTTCATAAGAACGTGTGGGTCACATTATTGCTTTGCTTGGCTGTCAGAAGATCTGTGCACAATGGGTTGTGGAAACAGAGTGTCGACTTCTTCTGTGACGGCTTCAGAAAACTTGTTCATCATTAGCAGAAATTTATCCAATTTTCTGGTGATTATGTGAAAAAGTAATTAGTGATAGTTCAAGAGCACATTCTAAGATTATTTCTGTGTTTGGTTTATTAAAATATTCCCATCTAAACCCAAGTAATGAAGGTGGAGGCATTACTTTTCATTCAACCCTCGTATTTGCACCAAAACTGTGTTTTTGTGCAGATACAAAACTGTGAGAGTGTTTGCAAAGTTCATACACATCTCTAGAATGGTGCAGAAGTCTTTGTTTCTCTCCCACTTTAGGCAGAAATATAGGTGGGCTATCTCTCCAAGAATGAGAAGATTTACATCCCTAAATGATAATAGTGAGGAAGCACCTAGCAACCATGCCAAGAATCTTATTTCATGGATGCTTAATATGGCATAAGAGAAACGGGACACTGGATCCATTTCATAAGCTGATGACTCACCTATAGTTAGGCTAACTGTTCAGAAAACAGCAGTGGCATGGACCAGTTAAAGGTAAGCTCTTGTTAAGTCCCACTGATTTCAATCATAGAGTTAGCCATGTGCTCAGTTGCTCTCAGTGAAATCAATGGGACTTAAAACTGCATTATCCTTGCTTCAATTGTCCCCTGTATTCCTGCCACATTTCTTGCAGGCATTTGTAGGTGAAACTGTGGTACATAATGAAAATACAATGCATCGTAGACACTTTTAAAATATCCCATTGCCGCTAAAGGGTATTTGTTTCATTTTGATTTGGAGTGTTTGTTATCTATTGCACAGGTCACGAGAGAGTTTTTGACCCCATCTACACTGCTGGATAATGCAAAATCAAACTGCTTTATATGGCAGTGTTGATGGGTCATTTCTTCCAGTCCCATCTTCAAGATTGTGCTATGGGTTAGAAGAACTAACCCTCTGTTGTTGTTTATTCATTCAGTCGCTTCCGACTCTTCTTGACCTCATGGACCAGCCCATGCCAGAGCTCCCTGTCGGCCGTGGCCACCCCCAGCTCCTTCAGAGTCAAGCCAGTCACTTCAAGGATACCATCCATCCATCTTGCCCTTTGTTGGCCCCTCTTCCTTTTTATTTATTTATTTATTTATTTATTACTTGCACTTATTAACCGCCGCTCTCAGCCCTAGGGCGACTCGCGGCGGTGTACAAAAACATAGAAAAAACAATTTACAATAGGTCAAGACAGCATCATTCCCCCAGCATCATTGTCTTTTATAAGTTTTCCTGTCTTCTCATTATGTGGCCAAAGTACTTCATCTTTGCCTCTAATATTCTTCCCTCCAATGAGCAGTCGGGCTTTATTTCCTTAAGTATGGAATGATTGGATCTTCTTGTGGTCCAAGGCACCCTCTCCTTTCCATATAATATTTTCTTAAAATGTATTAGGATGGAAAGATGATCACTTGATGTGCCACATTTAACATAATATATAAGGTGCACCCACAATATAAAATTAATGCAGATCAACAGATTTTAATTGCCATGGCTCAATGCTAAGGAATCATGGAAGCTGCAGTTTTATAAGGACCTTAACCTTCTCTCTCAAACCTCTAAAATCATAACAGTAAATAAAGATCAACACTCAAAAACAGGGAATTCCAGACAATAAACAATCAGGGCCAGCGAATCACCTCCCAACAAAGGATCCCCCAGAGAGGAAGCAGCCAAGCTTTGAAGCTGCAAGGCTCTTCATGCTAATCAAGGTGATCAATTGCAATATTCACACTTGTCTCAAAAAGAAAAGAGTTCTTTCTCCCACCCTGGACATCCCACAGATATATAAACCCCACTTGCCTATTTTCTAACAAACCTCTCAACCTCTGAGAATGCCTGTCATAGATGTGGGTGAAACATCAAGAGATAATGCTTCTGGAACATGGCCATACAGCCTGGAAAACTCACAGCAACCCAGTGATTCCGACCATGAAAGCCTCCAACAACACATAGTAAAATGTTTCCTGTTATATGAAATCTTAAAATCAAGGTCCACTTTTTGGAATATCTTTTTGAATATTTTCAAGACATTGATGTTGGAATCCATGGATATGGAATTTGTGGATATGGAGGGCTACTGTATTCATTAACAAGTAGTGAGAACTTATATATGTCAACTCAGAGTGGTAAGCCCTATTAAATCCAGTGGACTTACTCTCAGGTCAGTAAATATAGCATTACAATCTTAAAGCAGTCTCATTGGCAGACATTGGAGTTACTATGTCTTGTACTTCCAATTTTCTACTCTCCCCATATTTCTTTCTCTTTCGCACTGTTTGCCAGTCTTGAAGAAAATGCTAGCAAGTTTTTCTGAAGTTCCCAATATGAGCTGACATCTGCAGGTATATTTTTCTGTTAGCAAAGAAGACAGATGAAAAAATATTTATCTTCAGGAATCCCCTGTAGATTTCCTCCCACAAATATCTTGCACATCTCTGGAGTTTCATCTTTGGCTCTGCTCAGTTGAAGTATGTGAAAGATAGCAAAGAATCCACCAGAGAAGGACCGATCAGCAATAATTGTCTTGTTTTTATTTTCTGGGAGCTGCCAGCTATTACAAAGCCGGAAAATGTACTGAGAATGCAAAGCTGCAAAACATTCAGTCACCTTTGAGACCAGATTTTTCTTTTCTACTTGCACATTAAAAAGGACTAAACCAACCTTCTACTCCCATAAATTGAAGAAAATACTTGCTCTTCTATAGTAAGTGGTATGAGAATGTGTATGTTCTATACCATTCTCTTTGATACCACAGGTTGAGCATAATTTATCCAGAATGTCAAAATCCAAAATACTCCCAAATCCAAAATTGTCCATATGGTTCAATGTACACCAAATTTTGCGCACCAAATTATTAAATATATTATTTAAAATTCAGAATATGAATTTTGGGTTTAGATATGGGTCTCATATCCAAGATGCATCATGCATATCCAAGATTTGCATAATGTATATGCAAATATTTCAAAATCTGAAAAAAATCTAAAATATGGATCCCTTCAGATGAGAAATGCTCAAGCTATATTTTTATTATTTTCTAGATAGCTTTCATGCTATAATACAGAGAGAAATACATTAGGGCAATGTCTGTCAAAGTTTTGCGCACTGGGTTTTTTGACTTCAACTTCCAGAAGCCTTTGGCCAATCGTCATCATTTCTGGAAACTTCAAAACAACTAGAGCAGTAGTTCCCAACCTTTGGTCCTCCAGTTGTTTTGAACTTTAACTTCCAGAAATCTCAGCTAGCTTACCAGATGTTAGAAATTGTGGAAACTGAAGTTCATGGAGGACCAAAGATTGAGAACCAATGTTCTAGATCAGTGTTTCTCAAACTCTTCTCCTTCTGGTGTTTTGGATTTCAGCTCCCAGAAATCCAAAACACCAGCTGTTAGGAATTGTGGAAGTTGAAGACCAAAACATCTGGAGGAGAAGAGTTTGAGAAACACTGGTCTAGAGGATCAATGAGGCAGAGCCACTAATCAAGCCAACTCCATTAGAAGGAACCATGGCAGCTAAAGAGCTATCAGCTAAATAAATGCCCATAAATATAATGCTGTTGAATCTAATGAAGCAGACTTAGGTCATGAAGGCATATACTATAAATTTATTTTTCCCAGTTAGTCTCACCCTGTTAGTTCTTGGCTGTTTACATGACCTTCCTTCTGGTGAGCATTGTGTGCTACACCGGTTAATACAGCTTTGACCCCACTTTAGTAAATTAAAGCTTAAAACCACAAAGTCTCCTAAAGCTTCAGGGGCATGAAGATGGCAGGATCAGGTCAGAAGTGCCCTGTGACCAGGAAGAAAGTGAGGGTGACAGCTCCCTCCTTCCTGGCTGTCAGCACAGATACCCACAATGGCCAGGAGCTCTGTGGCTGGCTGGGAACAATGCTAGTGACACAGAATGTAAGATAATGGTCCCATAGGACCAATGCTCTCTCAACCTAGCTGGACCATGTAGACTTCAACAGTGGCTTTGGGAGGGTGTGTGTGGTCACCTCCAGGACCCAACTGGTGCATTTCTGTTCTGAGCTGGCCCTGGGTTAGCTGACCAATGTAGACATGGTCAGGATAATGGTCTCCTTCCTTACCCTCCAGAAATAATAGTTTTTATTTTATGATTTCCTAAAGATTTTAAAATATTATTTCTTTTTCCAGTCACTGAAACTGGGGTTACATCATGAGGCAACACAAGTCATTGGAAAAGATGACAATGCACAGAATGTTGAAGGTAGTTAAGAGAAGAGATTGAATTAAAGGTGGATAGATTATATCAATGAGGTTTTGGTCCTGAGTTTGTAAATCTGAGCTATTGCTATTGCCTTTCATTTGGTACAGTGTTCCCTCGTTACTTTGCGCTTCGCTTTTCGTGGACTCGCTGTTTCGTGTTTTTCCTCTCAGTCCTCCCTCCCTCCAGCCTTGAAGAGCCTTTCCTTCCTTTCCTTTGCTCTCTCTCTCTTCACCCGGCAAAGGGAAAGGCAAAGAGGACTTGCTTCCTTTCCTTCCCTTCCTTCCCTAACAGCCCTTTTCTTCTCCTGCAGCCATGGGGAGGGAGGGGAGAGGAAGAGGAGGAGGAAGAAGAGGAGGAGGAGAGGAAGGCAAAGAAGGTGCATGTGAGCAGGGAAGGAGGAGAGGGAAGAGGAGGAGGAGGAGAAGGAAGAGGAGAGGAAGTCGAAGAAGGCGCGTGCGAGCAGGGAAGGAGAGGGAAGAGGAGAAGGAAGAGGAGGAGGAGGGGGGGAGGGGAAAACCAGGCCCAGGAGGAGGAGCCAGTGGGAAGTGTGGTGTGCAAGGGAAGAGGGAAGGGAGGGAGGGGGGAAAAGGAGAGGAAAGAGAAAGTGAAAGGACTGAGTGAGTGAGATAGAGGGGGAGGAGGAAAGAGGAGTGGGCGGTCCTATGCCTCATTCCTACTTCGCGGATTTTCACTTATCGTAGGTGGTCCTGGAACAGAACACCCACAATAAGTGAGGGAATACTGTATTCCCAAAAAAGAAGACTGATTCTACGCACTTCTACATTTCCCTTTCAACTGCCATATGATTTCTTGATTCCTTTTGCACTTTCATTCACAGCCCAGGCTTTGACTGTGAGGATCCTCAATAATTTGTGTGAGCAATTGGCGTACAATGTAATTTTGGTGATATTAACTTATTGAATTGATGTTGAGAGAGCAGGAGATATCAGAGTCTGGTGAGATTTAACACTCATCTCATTCAACTGGTTACTGCTAACACTTAAGAAGAAGCAACCCACTTAAAAAGAAGTTGAATAAATTAACCAAGTGCAACCACCAGAGTTACATAACTCTTTCTTCTTGAGATGACTTCAAAAGGCAATGACCATTCAACTTTCCTGGAGTCTTGAGTGGCTGGATGCTAAAATGCTTGACAGTCAAAACATTGGTGCTTTGCATATAACAAGTTTAACTGCAGCCAGATTACTTGTCTTTTCACTCTCGCTATCCTTTCTTGTTTTTTCTAACTTTCAGAAGCCACAGTCCTTAAATTCCAAACTTGTAACGTCCACTTTTATATGTCCCTCATGTTGAATTATGCTAAAAACAAATGGTCTGAATTAGCTGTATGCGTCAATACTATTGCTTGGCAGTCGTTTGTAGAGATGTAATTCTATGTTAATTTAATTATCAAAAGAAGCAATGTAATTTTAAAGCCAATGATGGTGATCCCCCATCCTGCAGAAATTCATACATTCCTTTTCATTTACTCACACCAGGAAAGAGGAAATGAGCTCTCTAGGAATTTGCTAGGGCCTCCATGTGAGTCTATAGTTAATTCCCTAGAGAAGATACCTCCTCAGTATGTTAGGATTCAAAACGTTGATGTTCTATTGTATCCACAGTTATGTTAACCTCAGTCTGGCTTGGATCCTATTCCCCAAAGATACAGAGTTCTTACTGTACAAGCATTCAATTTTATAGCTTAGTGAGGTCCTAAGTACGGTCACTTTGGGAGCATTCAGTACGGATTTCTAGCAAAAGCATTCTAACTGGGTCACTAAAAGTTTAGTGAACAACAGACTCCAGAATTTGGTTCCCCTGATAGTTAAAGCTGTGTTAAAATATAGCTCAGGAATCAGCACTTTTTTGCCAGACACCTGGAGAAGGTGAAAATGTTCTCTAAATCAGAGGGGCTTCCAGTTCAGTTGCAAAGCCCTAATGTATTTGGAATGGGAGTGCCTCTGCTTGAAAAACTGAGGTGACATTTTGAAAGAGCTTTGGGAAATGGTCTTCTGTGCAGATTCATGTGAGTGGGTGACACAGCTGGTATCAGGAATGTTTTTGCCCGGCTCAGACTAATGTACCAAATGTACCTCTTTCTGGAGGAGGTGGCCCTAGACTCGGTTGCAGTTGCTTCGCTTTGAATGTATTCTTCAATGTTTTGTGTGTGGGCTGAATTGAAGAACATTTGGAAGCTCCAGCTGGGCCAGAACGCAGTAGCTACTCCTCTGCCTACAGCTGGGTTTTCTGAACTTACATTGGCTGGTGCTCTGTTTCTGTGTTCAGTTCAAAATGCTCGTTTTGCCTTTTAAATGGCTTTGGGACTGGCATATTTAAGAGACAGATCCCTCCTATATTATCACAGCCATATATATAAGCCAGCTGGAGAGGCCTTTTTGCATATCTTATGTCTATCCGAGTATAGTTGCCAGGACTGGTTGAACCAACCATCTCTGTTGCAGCACCCAAGCTGTGTAGACACCATGCCACAAGAGGTCCATCTGGCCTCCTCTGTGGTGGTATTCCAACAGCAGCTGAAATCTTTTTTGTTCCAACAGCCTAACTGGTCTCTAGCTGTATTATTTCCAGCATTCTCACTGAAGTAAATCATTTCATCGAGTTTGGATTTTTTGCCCCAGTGAGCATAATTTTGCATTATATTTTACATTACACGTTACATTAAACCACATTTGCTGTTTTAATGCCCATTCTCTCAGTTTGGAGAGCTCCTTTTTGCATCTCTCTGCAATCCCTTTTTTGTTTTAATCACCTTCCACAAATTGAAATAGTTAACACACCTGGATGTGTCACTTCAACCCTAGATCATGTAAAAAAATGAAAAAAAGATCAACTGTCCAAATGCTAATTCTGTGGAACTTACAGCGTACATCTCTCCATTAGAAAACTATCAATGTATTCCTAACTCAATTTCCTGACCTTTTAGAAAGTCTTTCTTTTTATCCCATGGATGTTACTTTTGTTCAGGAGTATTGGTGAAACACTTACTCTTTTTTAATTTTTAGGATTTGTGACACAAAGCTTTGATCCCATCCGTAGCTGTTGTGGGATCATTGATAGTAGCTATACAGAAGAAATACCTTCTCATAACTGCACCACAATTGCACTCACTTACCGATACTTGCTCCCATACTCATATTTACGCATATCCTCACTCTCCTAACTCTATGATCCCACAATTCTGCTGTTTCATAATTTTTGAATTAAATTCTAGCAGTTGTAACTTAATTAAAAAGCCAAATACTATTGAAAATAAAACATAACTACCAACTCAGGAATTGTGAGGGGAAAGTGGGGGGGGGGGGGGCAGAAGGAAAATTCTGTCCCCTGACGTCAATTTATTTCCACCAGGACACAAGAAGAAGGGACCCATTGCAGGTGTTGAAAACATTTTGGGATTGACAGCTATCGATCAATAGTAGGGATGGGTTAAGTGTTGGGAGAAGGCTGACCAGTAGCAAGATGTGCATGGTGTCATGCAATAGGTCAAAGTTCTCCCTCAATGTTAGTTTGCCCCACTTGTGTGAGTCCAAGGGCACATCCATACAGTGCTTAAAACACGCGAGCACCCTTATTTTTAATTGGGGGATCCAAGTAATGCTTCAGGTAAAAAAGAATTCCTTCAAGACAAAACAGGAAAACTTTGCTTTGTCCTGAAATAATTTGACCACTGGAAATACCTGGGTCTTTCCAACTGTGTGTGTTGTATGGATTGGGTCCCGGGATCACATCATGTGACTCCCGGTCCCAACCCACACAGGTGTCACAGGAATTTTGGACTCTTGGAGCCTGAAAACCCCAAGATAGCCCCCACCCCTCCCAAACCCCCTTTTAAAACCTTTAAAAAAAGAAAATAACCTATCTGGCTACCATTCCCCTTGCAAGTCGCTTCTGGTAAAACAAAAACCAAAACCAAAACCATTCCTCCTTCTCTGGAGCTCTCTAGGCTCATAGAAATGACACGCCTGTAGAAGGGGAGGGAGAAGGAGAATCACTCCTGCCCCCCCTTCTCCTGGCATGTCATTTCTATGCACCAGGAAAGCACCAGAGAAGGGGAAATGTCAGCCGGGTAAGCCCTTTTTGAGTTTTAAGTGGTTTTTTTGGGGGGGGCAGGGGTCTGTGCACCCTGAAAGTCTTGCAGGGCATTTGGACACCTGCCCCCCACCCAAGAAAGCGGATGTTGGGGGGAGGTGTGAGGACTTTATTCCATGCCCAATCAGGTTTAAGAAACCCAACTGGGCGCAGGTTAAAGTCATGTGTGGAACTGCCCCAATTTCTAAATAAACAAGGCCTACTGAATCCCACCTGTCCACATGTTTAACAACACTTTCAAGGAACCCTAAAAAAGTAGTGAGATAGGACTCACCATTGTAGAAGGCATGTTAATTCTTTTTCAGTGGTAGTTTGCCTTTCACATATTTAAAATATTGATAACACTTCTCAGCAGTGTGTCTTTCATTTCCTAGACCTGACTTGGATTCTGTTAAAACAGAATTGGACTGACTACTTTTCTATCTTCTGGTTCAAAGGCTTGTCTTAGGAACATGTTACATGCCTTTCACAGAAGATCAGTAATGTCATATTTGAGTTCTTTAAGAACTCTCAGATGGATACCATCTGGACCCAGTGATTTGAATTTCTTTTTAATTGTCAATATCTGTCAACTCAGAAAAAAAAACGGGCACTGTGTAATATACCTACTCTTCTGTGGTTACATATTGAAGTCTTAAGGGTTTAAGCTGCAGTTTTATCTAAAGTAATGAAATGTGCCTGTTAGAATTTTGATTTCTAATTTTTCTATGGTAGAAAATTTGCTATTTTTCCTGTATGTTATTTTCTTATTTTAATAGATATTTGCTTTTGACCTTTGGATAGCAGATAAAAATGACACTCGCAAAATCCTCCAGCTACTTTCAAAACATTATGTTAAAATATAGTAGAGAAAAAAAAGATACCACCAGAGTTAAATAATAAAATGGTACACAAATCTATATCAATTTTACTCTTTGTTGTCTGTCTGGATGAACCCTACCTGGTATAAAAGAGAGGATGATGTGACGGGAACAGCAATGCATTTAAAGCCAGTGTGGAATCTGATTAACCTATTCCCCTTCATGGAGTATTAAAAGTCACTTCCGAGCTGCCCTGAGAGTGATAAATGTGTGGGTTGAACAACCTTGGGATTATGCCAGAACATTAACATAAATAAAAAGATCACCTTTGAACAGGGCTGTGCTGAAGCTACTCACATTTTAACAAATATTTCTACTACTGCAAATGGGTGAGTCAATTTGCTGACCCTGACCACACTTGCTTTCATTGTCTCTGGTACTCACTTGCCCTTGGCAACAATAAGGTCACTGGGTGAGATTATCTTTTAGTGGAATTGGATGGTTTACACTGTACCATAACATTAAAGTAATCACTATGTGATCCCTAGTTGCCAAATAACAATTGTGTGCCTATATTAGGAGGAAACGAAAACCAGATCAAGAGATAGAATGGAAGCTGCAGCTAACTTAGAAGTGGAGGCAGAAAGGCACAGTGGGTTAAACCGTTGAGCTGCTGAACTTGTTGACCGAAAGGTTGCAGGTTTGAATCTGGGGTGCGGGATGAGCTCCCGCTGTTCACCCCAGCTCCTGCTAGCAGTTCAAAAACATGCAAATGTGAGTAGATCAATAGGTACCACTCCGGCAGGAAGGTAATGGCGCTCCATGCAGTCATGCTGGCCACATGACCGAGGAGGTGTCAAAGGACAACACCGACTCTTTGGCTTAGAAATGGAGATGAGCACCAACCCCCAGAGTCTGCTACAACTGGACTTAATGTCAGGGGAAAACCTTTACCTTTACTTTAAAGCTCACTACCACTGCTTGTTTCCTCTGATATTGGATGAGGACAAGTCCCATTGTTGGCACCAAAAAGGAATGCTTTTTGGGGGGTACACAAAGTCAGCATCGTCACCAAAGGTAAATTTTGGGATGCCTAGGGGATGAGGAAGACGGAGTACTCACAGGACAGAGGCAAGATTGGAATTCAAGCAATCTGTGTTATTACCATGGGTTTGAATGCAAGCTTTATATTGAAGGATTCTTACTGGTTGCACAGTGAGTTAAACACCTGTGCCATCAGGACTGCTGACCAACAGGTCAGCAGTTTGAATCCTGGAAAGGGCAGGTTGAGCTCCCTCTGTCAGCTCCAGCTCCCCACAAGGATGGTAAAACATCAAACATCCGGGCATCCCCTGGGCAATGTCCTTGTAGACAGCCAATTCTCTCACACCAGAAGCAACTTGTAGTTTCTCAAATCGCTCCTGACATGAAAAAAAAAAACTTTTCAAATACTTAGGAAATTCCTATTGTATTGTTGAAGGCTTTCATGGCCGGAATCACTGGGTTGTTGTAGGTTTTTTCGGGCTATATGGCCATGTTCTAGAGGTATTCTCTCTGACGTTTCTCCTGTATCTATGGCAATTACATGGATTATTATTACTACCTCACTACCTCTGAGGATGCTTGCCATAGATGCAGGCAAAATGTCAGGAGAGAATGCCTCTAGACCATGGCCATATAGCCCGAAAAAACCTACAACAACCCAGAAATTGCTATTACTACCAATACAACACAAGGATTGCTTCTCAAGAAAAAATGAAGGGAAATACCTTTAATGGAAAACAGTGGTACAGTGCTGTTGTTTTTAAACCAAAAGCTTCCAGAACCACGGGGGGGGGGGGGGGGACCTTGCAGACTAGCAGGTAGATAGGAATGAAGTACTTTAATCTTCTCTTGACTTTAATTAAGTTAAACATGGGCTGCAAGGCTGAAGAGGTTCATATTGGAATCAAATATCTCAACAGACAGGGTTTTCTTTTTTCCTGATCTTGTCTGTCCCAACCTTGCCTATGCAGTTGCTATTTAAAACTTGATATAATATCAGGCCAGCCAAAGGTGCAGAGACACGTAATGCAGAACCGCTCTTGAAATTAAATCATCATTCCTGGTTTTCAGTACACTTTTTTAAAAAAAGGAAAAGTTTGACCTCAAGCACTTTCACTGCAGGAGCTGTCTAGCAAATTTCTTCCCTGGGAGGAAATCCAAAAAAAAAACAAACACACACACACACACACACACAATGGGACTATTTAATTACACATCAGAAAGTTCATCTAGCTACTACTTGGTTTGCTGCTTGTTATTTTAGTGCCCAAGCCCTACTAATTTGAACCAACATGGTATAGTGGTTTGAGTGTTGGACAAGGACTCTGAGAGGTTTGTTCAACTATGGCAACCTTGGTACATCATACTCTCTCACCCAAAAAGGAAGGCAACGGAAAACTTCCTCTGAATAATTTTGTCAAGAAAACTGTATGATGGAGTCACCTTGAGTGAACACTAGAAGAAACTCTTGACTGTAAGAGTGGTTCAGCAATAGAAACAACTGCTTGGAGGAGTGGTGGGGTCTCCTTCTCTGGACATTCTCTAAAGCACTTCAGATAACTCCCTGCTGGGGATGCTTTGGCTCGAGATCCTGCACTGAGTTATGAAGACGCATGACAACAATCTTCTTCTATGCCTAGTGTGTCACATCCAAGGCCAGGCAACTGAGAATTCAGCAAAACTGAGACTAGAGCCAGATAGAGTGCTGGAGAAGACCTTGGAAAGGTAAACCCGGAAGCAAAGACTCAATTTGAACCAAAGCACCTTCCCAAAAGGCAGTGGACAGAAGACTGGGCTAGTACCAGGACCGTAACCAGAAAAATGGGGGGGGGGGGGGGTGAATGTTTTTAGTGAATCTTGGGAAGTAGTTCCATAACACAAAATAATTTAAATAGTATGATTCATTCTACAAGGGTTGGAACTTTAATAGTAGCAACTATTTATTTACATATAATACAAAAGTGAAACATGCCACCGAGTTTTACAGTCCTTCAATATAGTCACCAGCATTGTGTACAACCCGTTTCCAACAATGTAGAAGTCGTAGGACACCTGTTGCAGTGCCTGTTCTGTTGATAGTTCGAATGGGGCGGTCTACTGCCACAAGAATCTCTGGAACAGTTCTGAAGCGAATGCCACAAAGTGGTCCTTCATCTTAGGAATTAAGTCAAAGTCACAAGGGCTTTAGTCTGGGGAGTATGGTGGATGGTACAGCACTTCCCAGCCCCATCGATCGAGCAAATCATGTCACCCCTCACTAAAATGGATGCCTGCCCCATCAACCTTTCCTCATATGTACTTTTGAAGACTTTCACAGCTGGAAAGTGGATAAAAAAATAAGTTCCACACTGATATCTATTTGGGTGTTGTGTGGTTTCTGGGCTGTATGGCTGTGTTCTAGCAGGATCCCCTGAAGATGTCAGCCACAGGTGCAAGTGAGAAAAATGCTGTTACAACACAGCCATACAGTCCAGGAACCACACAACAACCCACTTTCCTCATGTGTTTGTTCTCCATACCTCTTCCCATTCTTGTTGACCTACTCTGAACCCACTCCAACTTGTCTCTATTCTTCTTAAAATGAGACACTGATCACAGTACTCCAGATGAGACCTGAAAGTACAAAATATAATTAGTTTGAAACATTTTTGTTTGGATTTTGCTGATTATGGGGCTGATAGAGATAGGTAGATAGATACGTTTTATTGATTGGCCTATTGGTCGTATCAAAACATTTAACACATAACACATTTAACGCATAGTCATACAACATACAACCCTCAGTATAAGAGAGGTTAAAATAAAAGAGGTTAAAATAAACAAACTGTTGGCAGATCCCGTTCAGGTCAAATATCTGTGTCACCTCCACAGTTTACCCCAATTGATTCTAAATGTGCAATTCTCAGCTGTGTTGCTTTGAATAGAAAAAGGGCTGTTTTGTGTGTTATTTTAGGATTCTGGCCGGCCAACAAAAATGAAGTTTTAATATGTGGATCCCAGTGTGTTTTGTGAATAATGTATGGCCCAAGGCAATGGTCTCTCTCTTTCTTATACAGCTCACAGTTGAACAGAACATGTGTGATATCCTCCACCTCCGATGCTCTGCAAATACAAACTCGTTCGTTGTATGGGACTAGGGCTGATAGAAATCTATGCTAGCTCAAGAGCCCTAGTTTTGAATCCTTAAAATTAAATAACAAATTATTTAATTGTAATAGGAGTTTTTATAAATGTTTTATTAAGTAATATATAGTGCAAGCAGACCAGTTTAAACTGTAGCTGCTTGTTGGCTGCGTTGCCATAGCAATGTAGGTTTCATTAGAAATGTATCCATATCGCTCCAGGCAGGAGCCAAAAGGGGCAGAGCTAACTGCCAACTAGAGTGGAGCAGACATTTTAAAAAATTCAGTCTTTGACCGGGGAGTCAAAGCGGTAGGTTGGTTCTGGCTGGTTGGGAACCGAACCAAAAGTTCTAAGACTTCAGCCTGATTGTTTAAAGTGTCAATTGTAACCTGTTTGGATCAGGAAACAGCTGTTGAAATAAAGGGGAAGGAAACCCCAGTAGTAATCCATAACTTCAGTGGGATAGCTGAAGGGAGAAAAAGCCAGTGCCCTGAATGTCAGTCAAGAGAAGAAAGATACTTTAAAGTAAAATAAGTTTAAACCAGTCTTGTGAAAGGAAAGCCATTCTGAGGTTATATTGGAAACTGTCTCAAGTGTTTGTGACAACATATACCAACTGTAACAACATCTAAGAAGATATTGAGTAACCAATAAGCTTTGTATACCTGAGAATTCTTGAATAAACATTTTCTTGTTCAGTTCATCATAATAAAGACTTGTGTCTAATTATTGATAAGTTTTACCTCAAAAGAAGGTGGCTGAAGATATTGAAGGAAAGATACAGTTTATGGTAATATTTTACTTATTTTAAGTGCCTCAGGCAAAACTTTAAAAAGTCAAGCCTCACATCAGAGTTACAAGTCTCTCTCAAACATACAGACTTAAACAAAATAATAAATAAATTGCTCAGCCACAGCCAAGTTACCTACACTTCCATTTTAATCTTCCACAACAATTCTGGTTGCTCTACACATAATATGTATTGGTGGCAGAAGTGGGATAAAGAAGAAAGGTCCCTCCTGCCACACCAATCTGGTCGTAGCATCCACAGTTGTATATGGGTATTTAATAGACATGCTTAGGTTCAGTTGGAATCTTCGTAATTCAGAATAAATTTGGAAAGATTTTCTTTTTGAAGTGATTTTTAAGTTTTTAAGGAAACCGGAAGTCCCTTTGCCCTTCCGAAGCTTTTTCCGCCATTTCTCTTACGAATCAGTAAGTGAGTTGGAAATGATTCAGCTTTACCCCCGCTTCTGTTCCTTGGCCTTGGTTCAAGCCAGAGAAGCATTCTGAACCAGTGTGGATGGATTCCCTTCCTTTCCTTTCCCTCAGGCATCAGTCTTAAACCAGAGAAGCAGTTTAAACCAGTGTGGATGGATCCCCATCAGTTTAAACCAGTGTGGATGGATTCCCTTCCCTTCCTTTCCTTTCCCTCCCTCTTCAGTCTTAAGCAAGAGAAGTGGTTTTAACCAGAGTGGATGGATTTCTTCCCTTTGCTTCCCCCCTCCCTCCCCCGGCTTCTGGAGTAAAATGACTACTTTCAAAGTAAAGACCACCCAATGAAACAGGAAATAACACTTTGAAACCATTAACAAAGGATTTGGAAGTCTCGGAAGTTTCACAAAGTTTTGAACATTTTTTTCTGTGAAAATTGGAATTGACTTTAGATCCGAACCACCAGCACCCCCTACATCCGAAATGAGTTTTGAACCATTTTTTTGGATCAAACAAGCCTAATATTTAATGCTTTCAGAGAAGACTCTACTTGAAATGTGCTTGAAGCTTTCTTCGGCTACTTGATAATAATAATGTTTTAAATGTATTTTAATCTAATGTTTTCTTTTGTATAATGTTATATGTAATGTGTTGTATGTTGTTGGCATCGAATTGCTGCCGTTGTAAGCTGCCCTGAGTCTCCCTTCGGGGGTTGAGAAGGATGGCATAGAAATGTTGGAAATAAATTAAAAAAAATTTAAAGAATAGTAGCTAAGCTTTTTTGTGGCGGGAAATGCATTTTGCCTTTTCTGAGTTTGTCTAGTCATGATACAGCCCTGAATGTGAACAAGCATTTGAAGGAAGCAACCTTGCAGCACCTCCTTGCAAGTGAAGGTGGTTCCTAGCCATTCCTGTGCAAGACTGTGTAGTGTAACTTTCTATGAGCAGCTAAAACAGTGAAGGACAGTGCTCCACATTGGTGGCAGGCATGGAGGCATGGGGCGCCCGTGTGGAGGGGATGGGTTGCTCTTGGGAGCTCGGAGACAGCTCCCCCTCTGACAGGTAACTGATTGGATTAAGAGGCTTGCCTGACAGCATGTCTGTTCAGCCATGCCGGCTAATCAACCGCCCTATCCTGCCTGCTAATAAATCCTGCACCGGGGACCATTCCGCTTGATGATCTCTCCTTGGGGAGTTTTTAAGGCTTCTCTGCGAGAAAACTACTCCGAGTCTATTAAAAACCAGAGCTGTGCAGTTGTCAGGTAGTCCCAGGGAGTCACGGGAGGTGCCCATCACCCAGGTGGAAGTACCTATTACATATTCAAGCAATAACCATCAGGGTAGGGAAATGGGGGGAGAGAGAATGGGGCAGGGCTGGAGACAAGAGAAATTGCCATCTACATGAAGGAACACCGGCATTTCTGAGTCGCATCAAAATACTACACACATACAAACACTCACACACATGTGAAATAGTATACTCATGACATAATGGATCCCAAGGCAGAAAATGTGCCCTGTCTTGTTTATCAGGGGATTAAGCAAAATGTAATTGTTTCTTGGCTCCAAAGACAGAAAAGCACCTCTGCAGCTGCTTCTGTATTCAAAGCCAGGCAGTTTTAAAGAGCTAAGAGCAAGCTGTCTCTTGACCCTCCAGATATAGTCTGTTGGCCTAATAATGCAGTGATATGAGTCTTTGCCTTTGATTTGCTGGGAGGGAAGGAGGGAGGGAGGGACTTCTTTCTGTGTGTAAAAAGCTTCTGAAAGAGGACTTGCATGAATAAATTAGAAGGCAGTAATTGTGAGGTGTTATAATATCTGTATGAGGGGTGCATAAATAAATTAAAGTTTTAATTATTTTTTTCTGGATTGGGCATTGGAGAACAAGATAGGCAGGTGCCCAAAGACAGGCTGGATCTAAACAGAAGATGAGAAAGAAATACTGCCATTTCTGCTTATTGAATGTCTATGGCATTTATTATCTTCCATTGACACAACAGAGCATTCAGAATTTGTAGTCTGTGTTGCATAAGATGTTTAAAATATGATCACTTTCAATTCGTTGACAGCTGCAGTCCCTAAATCCACTGACTACTTCTAAATGAAGTAAACCCCTTGTATCAAATGCTGAAAGGTGAGTCTATGCTTCTGAAAATGTAATGGTTTAATAGGGGCTCATCTACACCAACAACATATCTTGAAGAGAACAAGATTGAGCTCACTGGTGTTTCCATGATATACAGGCCCATCTCAACCCCAACATTTGACATATCCATTTAATGTGGTTTTGTTCCAAGTTAGGTAAAGTTGCAGAAAGGGTGTGTGAAAAAATGGGCCAGTTCACATATTCCATTGCATTTGGCTCATGCTACATAGTGCAGTGAAACAGGATGACATTTACCTATGTTGGTTTTCTGTTAGTGCAGTGGTTGCCACAGCCACCTATGGACCCACCACAAAGACCTTACACTTGGAAGGCAATCATACTTGGTCATGAGTGATAACCTGTGATGATGACGGTTGCCACGGAGGTCCAAGTAGCTGCTTGTCATGGCTTGGCACCTTTGCCACTGTCATCAAAGGCAGAGAGGGGGATTGTCCCCTTCTTCCCTCCTCTGAGTTACACAGCTGCCTTTAATGACATTGGCATATGTGCCAAGCAATGGCCAGAAGCTTTTTGGAGTTCTGAAGTCAACACTATGGTGTCAGAACAATGACAATGGTAAGGATGGCTGTCCAGGGGGGCCAAACCAGGTTCAGTTCCTTTGAATAGTCAGGACTATGTCCCACCCCTACAGTGGGATGGAGGGAGGTAGTGTAGCCACCCCTGGGGCCAGTACGGAGTATTGACACTCCAGACTATCCCGGCCATAAGTGGTCCATATTAGAGTTGGATAGGTTCGTTCAGAAGAGCCTGAAAGTCGTAAAAAAACCCTTCTGAATTTTGACTTTTGAAGCAGTTTTGAACAATGCAGGAAAGGGGGGGGGGGGTCCTGAATTTGAACCATTTACCTTTTTTCTGAAATTTTCCATAATATTCAGATGTCTCCCAAGGTTATTTTAATTTTCACAAACATTGAGCAACTTTGGTAAAGTCTAAAAAGTTTTAAAATATCATGCTTTCCCTCCCCCAGCGATGCAAGGGACGGATGAGGTGGGTGTGGCTAAGCACAGCCATTGCTGTAGTTTGTGAAGGCCAGGCCACCAATGCTAGAGACTGCAAAAGGACCTGCTGTTAAACTATATTTCCCACACTGCCTTGCTGCTCATTAGCCAAAATGGCTGAAGGACCCCTATAGCTGTCTGTAGCAGTGTTCGTCTAAATATAAAATAAACTGATTGAATCTACAAAGGTGTCTAAAGAAGGCAGCAAAGAAATAAGCAACTTTTGCAAAACTAAGATAACATAAACTGCTTAAAAAACAATCATTTCACTTTGGCCTGATTGCCATGAACTGGGGTAGCCAGCCACAGCCAGCCAGCCCTTTACGTCAGTAAGTAATGATAAAATAAAATGATTGATTGCATCTGAAAATAGGAATAAACTGATGGATGTGTCTTGAGCATCCCCTCCAACTCACTAGAGGAAGCAAATGGATGTCAGGAGAGTTTGGATGGTGCCTTTCTGCCCAGATCAAGGGGGTTAGTATAGATGTCCCTTGATGGGGTCTGTACAATGATTTCTGTCCTTCACCAATTTAACACAGTTTGTGCCACACAAACAAAGTTTCTGGAGTAGAACAACTACTTTCAAAGTAAAGACCACCCAATGAAACAGGAAATAACACTTTCAAACCAGGAACAGATTTTCTTTATTATTAAAAAGTTTTATAAAAACTTTGAAAATTCGCAAAAAAAAATCCATGTATAAGTCAAAGGTTATGAAATTTGGTGAGCTAACAGTGATCCATGTGTTCTACCACTGTGGCAAGTTTCATCAGGATTGGTCTAAAAATGAGGGAAGGAGAATCCCCTGAAGTTTCCTGTGCCAGTGCTGTTTTTTTTCCTACTGCACATGCATGTCTGCCATTAATGAAGCAATTCAGAAGTTTTGGAAGATTTGGAAAGTTTCAGAAGTGACTTTAGAATTGAACCACCACTGCCCCCTACATCCGAAAAGAGTTTTGAACCTTTTTTTTTTTTTGGATCAACCAAGCCTAGTCTATATATATATATACCTCAGGTCTTCTCTAACTTGAAAGAGGACAGAATGAAAACCTTAGTTACAAAAGGTTGAAAATAATTGTTTCACTGCTGTAAAATTAGGAGGCCAACTCTATTGAAGTGCAAAATAAAGTTTCTAAGTTGTAGTGAAAAAAAAAAGTTTCCAAGATCTGAAAATGCCTAGAAGCATTGTTTCTAGCCAGAGAAGACTGCCTATTGAGGTTTGAAGGACCACCAGTTTGTTGTCAGTAAAAGGCTACTTCCTGGAATCAGTATATTACAGATTTTCTACTAAGAGGAGACAGTACACTGTGAAATAAACTATACTTATGTTTGTAATTTAAACTGCAGGATCAGAAGTAGGTCTGAAGGTCCTTCTTTAATCTGAAGGAGCAGGAATAAAGGCCAGCTTTTACATGTGTCTAATTATATGCATAACAGGTACCAGGGCCGTAGCCAGAAAAAATTTTTTGGGAGGGGTTGAAATTTTCAGGGGGGGGGGGGGTTGAAAATTTTGCAGGAGGGGGGTTGAAACCTACCTTCTAGCTCACGCTGAAGCAAAGAGCACAGCAGGGGGCAGAGCAGCCTTCCATAGCATGCAGCTCCGCCCCTGTCAACCACCTCCACCAAGTCTGGCCTCCTTAATGAGAGCATTCAACACACACACCCACAACTTGGTTGCTTCACTACATTGGCTATTGCTACAAGTAATGACAGTGTGAATAAATTGTCAATATTTGCTTGAGATAGTGCTTGCAGTTCTGGAGGGACTCTTAATTTTTTGAGTCTCATAGACTTAGCAGCATGGGAATTGGGTTAACCAGTTAAAATTCATGAGTAAACCAGGTTTTTTTTAAAAAAAATCTGAAACATTTGGGGGGGGGGGGGTTGAACCCCTAAAACCACCCCCTCGCTACAGGCCTGACAGGTACATATGTGCTCACTTAAAGTGTGATGCCTGGTAGTTGACTGTGTGAACAAAAGTCCACTTGAAGTGACATTGGGTGATTCCTGTGATATTAGACCTGCAATTTTAGACTTGTCACACACTCAGGGGGGAAAAATCAGAAAGCTGTCTCTTCAACAGCAGGGGTCCAACAAAAAAGAAGCCAGGGGATGCTGAAAAGAATAAATAAATTATTATGGAATAAATTATTTAAAACAACTGGTGACCCCTTTGTCTTTTCCATTCAAATCCTCAGGTCATAAAAACACATCTCAACAAGGCCTAAACAGAGATAGTTGTTTCGTCAAGTAACACACTAGAAAGTAATATATTGATGTTTTTATTTTTTCCATTTTTTTCATTACTTTTTTTAAAATTAGAATTTTATTAATTTTTATATAGATTACAACGAAAGAGTGAGAACAATAAAGTATAGGAAAGTGAGGAAATGAAGAAAAGAAAGAAAAAAGAAGAAGAAGAAGCAAAAAAGTATGCTAAAATCCCAAATAACCCCTAAAAAAACCCTACAAAAATACACAAAAAACGCAAAAAAAGAAAAAAAGAAAAAATTAAAAAATTGACTTGACTTCCATTCCATCTTCTTGGATCATATCTTCTTATTATTCAAAAATATAAAATAAGTTCAAAAAGAAATTGTCTCTCTTGTTTCTTGTTTTCTCAATTTGTCCAGATATTCATGATTATCCCAATTCGTTCTTCTTAGTATCATACCTGTATTTTTCTTCAACAAAAAAGTCAATTCATCCATGTCCTTTATTTCTCTGATTTTTTCCAGGTAGTACTGAGTCATTCCTCCATTCTCTAGCAAAAAAAAAAAAATCATTACTTAGCTTGTTTTGTTTGCTGCTACTTTTAAAAATAATCCCCACGATTGCTAAGCGAATGATACAAAACATGAAAAATGGTATTCAAAATTCTTTTCAAAAATACCCTTAAAGATATATTTTAAATATAAAATAACTTTTAAAAATCATTGCATACATAATGTTTCTTTTGAAAAGTATATCTCGTTAAATAACTTTTCCAAAGTTCCTCAGGGAAGATGGCAGACGGAGGGGGGGGGGGGGTGGGCAGGGACTAGTTTTCTATGTGGAAAGTATGTTTTCTTGCTATTCTATGTTGAGGGTAATTCCACTATTTTGAGTTCCTGCCTATAGTATTTCCAGCAAAATTAAGCTAAATTTCTCCTCTTGCTGCAATATATGAGACTAGTGCTACATCTTTTGCCCTATAAGAAGAAAGTAGCTGTGCAATTGGGAAGGGATTTTTCCCCAGAAGAATAATATGTAGAAGCGAAGAGGGTTAAAGAACTCCTGTATTCTTTCTTTCTTTTCTTCCTGATTTCAGTCTTCTAAAACTACTTTGCATTTTTAAAACACTGGCCAAAAAAGACAAAGAAATCTGTCATAGTTAACTTGAGTGTGTAGCAGCGGATGCTTAAGGTTTCCACACTCTCAGAACCGAGAGCTCTGCATCTATAATTTAAAAAGCAGTTTTCATGAATACATGAAACTATGGAGTATGATATGTATGCCTTAAATTACCATCAGCTCACATAAATATGTACATTACTTTTAGAAAGTAGTCCTAACCAATTCCATTGTAGGTATGCACACAATTGCAATCTTTACTGCACTGTCCTATGCATGCCAATTCAAAAATAAACCCTACTAAGCTTGGTAGGGCTTGTTGTTGTGTGCCTTCAAATCATTTCTGACTTATGACAACCCTAGGGTGAAGCTATCATGGACTTAAATATTATATACAAATACATATAACAATGACAGAGCTGTTATCAAGAAAAGTTATAGGAATATCATCAGGGACGTAGCCAGAAAAAAATTTCGGGGCGGGTTGAAAATTTCGGGGGGGGGGGGGGGGTTTGAAAATTTCGGGGGGGAAATGGGGGGGGGGTTGAAACCTGCCTCCTAGCTCATGCTGAAGCAAAGAGCACAGCAGGGGCAGAGCAGCCTTCAATAGCCTGCAGCTCCACCCCTGTCAACCACCCCCACCAAGTCTGGTCTCCTTCATGAGGGCCTTCAAATCTAAACCCCCCCCCCAACTTGGTTGCTTCGCTACATCGGCTATTGCTGCAAGTAATGACAGTGTGAATAAATTGTCGATATTTGCTTGAGATAGTGCTTGCAGTTCTGGAAGGACTCTTAATTTTTTGTGTCTCATAGACTTAGCATGGGGATTTGGTTAACCAGTTAAAATTCATGAGTAAACCAGGGTTTTTTTTTAACCTGAAAAATTTCGGGGGGAGGGGGGGGTTGAACCCCTAACCCCCCCCCTCACTACAGGCCTGAAAATCATCTACATGTGCATCAGAGTAGTTCCTGCTCCCACTGACAAATCTCCTGCTTCCATCATACATTTCCTCCTCCCATTGATACGTCTTCTGCCTTTATTGAGAAATTTTCACCTCCATTGACATGTTTCCTACTTTTCTTGATAAAAATCAAGATTATATCCACATTGGATCCAGCACACATGCTTCAGGCTGGTTTCCACCCATCCATGTCCTGATTTGGCCTTCTGGAGTGGCTGAGGCATACTGGGCTTCCAAACCCATGATTTCACAGTTGTTGAAATCACAACAGAATTGAACAACCTCATTTCTTTGAGAAAAGACACATCTGAGTTTGAGTATATTGAGAAAGGGAGCTGACACTTGAGTGTTGTCTACTTACAATCTTTGGGCTGCATATCCTTCCCTTTTCCCTCCACCAGTATGGAGTTCCAGATTCATGTTTGTGAGGTCAAGCACTTTTAGCTTACCCACAACTGGTGAGATTTGTTTCCTCCCAATCAATGCATTTCCCCTGTTTGTCCATTCCCCTTCTTTTTCTCCAGAAGAACAGCACAACTCTGTGAGTTCAAAATTTCACAAGATTTTTCAATTAAGTACTTACACAAGTTCGCATCCACTGTCCTTTTAAATATGATGATTAAGATGATTTTTGCAATTATGTTTCTCTGCTTTGTGTATTTTATTTAGAACATTTATATCCTGTCCTATTCTTGACCTCCGAAGAGGGACTCAGGGCAGCTACCAGCAGACAACAGTTTGATGCCAATACAATATAACATCAGCAATAATATACACAATTACATAACATGATTATAAATATACATTATAAACAGTTTGCCAAGTTTAAAACATCCTCTGAATCAGTCCAAATTATGGTCCATAAAATCTCAACTTCACCAATAAAATCCATCTATTTTATGAACGCTTGCTCCCACAGCCAGGATTTACGCTTCTTGTAAAAAGTCAGGAGGGAAGGGGCAGATCTAACCTCCTTAGGTAGGGAGTTTCACAGCCGGGGGGCCACGATAGAGAAGGCCTTGTCTCTCGTTCCCAACAAACGCAAGTGCAATGGTGGCGGGACCAAGAGCAGAGCCTCCCCAGATGATCTTAAGGTCCTTGACTGTTCATAGGGGGAGACACGTTTGGACAGGTAAGCTAGGCCAGAGCTCTTTATTCTGAAAGGGGAATGTCTACTTTTCATTGCCAAACTTGCAGAGGCTGGAGGTTTGCATAACCTGGCAGTTCTGTAAATAATATCATTTTTTTTTAAAAAAAAAAAAATGAAAGCTGCATTTTTCAATTACAAGCCTTTCTCTGGTTTGTTTATTCTGCAGGGGAGAGTTCTACTTCTCATTGCCAAATCAGCTCAGACTGGAGTTTGCAGCAGTTCGCCTCCAACAACCTGCTGCAGCAAATGGAAATTCCCAAATAGTATGGAAATGCTTGACAAGAAGGGAAATCCCTATTAGCGGTGAAATTGCACAGTTTCATGAATTGCATTTTTTTTTTGAAAAAGGAAGAAATTGGGCAAAAGAAGACAGTTAAGACTTTGCAGCCAGAGATTTTCTCATTCTGATTGCTCGGAGTAAAATGGCTAGCACTATGGCCACGGAGAAGTGAAGCAATTCAATGTGATACTCTGAACATACCTGCAATAACTTAGTTCATTACTACATGCTTAAAATTTTAAAATCTTAGGATGGGGAGTAGGTGTGTAGTCACTGGGCAGTGGATCAAAATGTGAGTGTCTCCACCAAATATTTTTTTTCTCCCCAAATTGAATTGTTCTAGTGTTCCTAAATTTCTAGCATGGCAGCAATTCAAAACTTTGATGAGCATTTCAAAATTGAGTTTAGACATCCAGAGAAAAGGGGCAAAGTTATCGAGGAAATGAGATCACAGCAAATAGGAGTGCCATGGCTGTGAATGATTTTCAATGACTCATGCACTGGAACTCTAGAAATCTGAGGAATGAAAGAAAATTTCATGATAGTGGGGTAAGTGCCCTAAAGACACCGGATCCTGTCTGATCTTGGAAGTAAAGCAGGATCAGTCCAGGCTGGTACTTGGATGGGAGATCACCAACAGATACTTTTTTAAAAATAATTATTTTTATTGAGAGTTATTTGTCTCAAGATTGGAGCGTGAAAAAACTAATAAAATCATGATAGGTTTACAGCAAAAATGTGGGAACAATATGTGAAAGAAAAGTAGGAAGGCGAGGAGATGAGGGTCGAAAAAGAAAAAAAACAAAAACAGAAAGTGTAGAAGTTATAAATTATTTCCGGGTTGCTTCAGATTATGTTAACAACTCTTCTTTTGTTGTGTATTCCGTCAGATTGCCGTCTAATTTCTCTCTAGACAATAGCCTTTGATACTTTGTTATTTTTCCTGAATATGAATTTCTAATAAATTCGATAAATTTTTCCCAATTTGTTTTTGTCTTTGTATATTATTGTCTGTTAATTTTTGCATAAGTAGGTCCATATTCATTATGTCCCAAACTTTCAATAGCCAGTTTTCACCAACAAATACTGGATGCTATAGGCTATCCTTCCAGTGGTTCCCAACCTTTGGTCCTCCAGTTGTTTTGGACTACCCAGAAATCCCAGCTGGGGGAACTGTGGGAGCTGAAGTCCAAAGCTCCTGGTGGGCCAAAGCTTGGGAACCACTACTTCAAAAGAAAGAACTGGGAAGCCATTTCTAAGTATTCCTTGCCTAAGAAAATCCTGTGAGATTCATGGGGTCACCACAAATTGACAGGTGACTTGAAGGTTCATACCATATCTTAGAGAAGAGACTTCAACTATTATGTGTGTATGTTTCTCTTGGAAGTACACTGAGGAGAAGAACAGCAAGAATGACTCATTGGCTACTCTTGCTAAATTCTTAAGCCAGTACCTATGCAGAATCAATAAAACAATAATTTAAGATTGGGGAGAGGGAAGTTTGAGAAAATGTGTTCTATAAAAAGCAAGCATCTATCCCGCTCCCCTCTTCTCTTCCTGGTCTCCTTTTCTTCCTGGTCTGAGATAGAAGAATTCACAAGACAGTAGAGTAAAATCTGAAAGGCAAACTCTAAACCATCTTTTGGATGAATGATGGCCTCTTAACTTGCTTTACATATTTATTGGCATTTTTCATGGTCTCCAGCCTCTTAAGATATCAAAATGTTCCACTTTAAAAATCTTATTTGCACTTTTTAGTCATGGAAGGATATTGTAAAATGCCTTATTCACTTTCATTGATTCTGTGCTTTTAAGGGTGTCATATAAAACTCTTTAATAGGTAAAACCAACCTACCTGAAAATGGTTTCTATATAGTCTGTAACAGATTAAGACTGGTACACTTGTGTCATGTTAAGTGAAAAAAGCAGATCATAGGCAGAGCTAGTTGTCTACCATGCATCTGTGAACAAGGCATTCAGCGTGCCATTTGTCCTCACCAGCATTTTGATTTTATTTTTCAAAATCAAGTTTCTAGCCCTCATAATGTGAGGTTAACAAAAAACAGCATCTGTGTAAGATTTTATTGATGCTCCGTATATATGATAGATTGTGGATTTTAAGTGCCTGGTATGGTTTCATCTTTCTTTCATCAGCTGAGCATATAGGATAAGAAAATCAATCAAGACTTTATTGCGCACATTGCATTTGCATGATCAGAACCTGTTGGAGCATGTAAGGAATCAGTGAGTCTGTGTGCATCAACTGTAAAATAAGATGCATGAATCTGATTAATTGGGCTATGCCCAGGGAGCAGGGTGAGCCTGGGACTTTTGGATACTGTTACATTTTTGTTCAGACTTCAGCTATGCAGGTGCTTGGAGCAGAAAGACAGGGAAGCAGGGAGTGACAGAGTTTGGAGTGTGTTCTTGCTTCATGAACTGCTAAAGGAGCTTATCCACATGGACAAAGAAAGATCATTTAAAATCTCTCATAAAAGGACATTATATGAGTTGATACAACTGATCACATTGAACATACTTTGTTCTGAACTATGAAGAGTAAACTACTTGTTATTAATCTGCGCAGCATATTTTCTTTGTCTGGCATTTGATGGGCTGATCAAATGTGAACTACATGTGGCTTATTTTGCATTACTTCACAGAACCTACTGGTGATCCTCACTATGGCACTTCCATTTGTTCTGCAATTTGTTCTGCAGTTGCTCCATAGTCCATACTACCAGCTACAACATAACTCTGCCTTACCACAGTTCTGCTGCTCTGGAAAGTTATTTTAAAATAATCTTTATAAAAAACTACTTTGCAGTTTCACCGAAGATTAGCAGCACAACATTTAAAAAACTTTAAACCAGAGCTTTCCAAACGGTTTGTGTTGGTGACATGCTTTTTAGACAGGCCTCCTTTTGCGACATGGTAATTCGGTTTTACTAGTCAACCGGAGGTTGAACCAACCTGATAAGAGTTTCATACAATATATATAACACGCACAACTTTAATACAATCTTTACTATTTAAATTAGATTTGGAATGTTTTCCTTTACATTTCTTTTGTCCTACAGTTGATTCTTGCGTAGTTCCCTCTAGAATTACTTCATGTAGTTCATCACGGACATCCTTGTCAGCAGATTTTCTTTTTTTAATTAGAAGCTGATCCATTTTAGTAGTCATTACTGCAAGTCAATCAACAAATTGTGCAAATTATAAACATTATAACAGCACATACACTATATTGTCGAAGGCTTTCATGGCCTGAATCACTGGGTTTTTGTGTGTTTTCCAAGCTGTATTGCCATGTTCCAGAAACATTCTCTCCTGACGTTTCACTTGCATCTGTGGTAGGTATCCTCAGTGGTTGTGAGGACTTCACAACCTTTGGGGATGACTGCCATAGACACAGGTGAAACATCAGGAAAGAATGCTTCTGGAATATGGCCATACAGGCTAGAAAACACATAACAACCCAGTACATACACATCTGTAGTGCTTAAACCTTTCTGGAGGCTGGATGGCCACTAACGATGCTTGGACTATGTATTCCTGTCTGGTTGAAGGAGGTTGGACTAGATATCCTTTGGAGTCTCTTACAGTAGAGTGTCCTTCTCTGGAGGTTTTTGAACTGAGGCTGAATGGCTGTCGGTTGGGAGGACTTAGATTGTTCCTTCCTGCTTGGATGAAGGGGGTTGGACTAGATGCCCATACTTGAAGAAGACAGCCTATTTATAAAAGGCATGGCTACATTTCATGAAATTTTAAATCTTATTAACAAGGCTTTATCTGTCGTTTTATGTAAAATTATTGTGTAGATTTATATTGTTATCATTGTATATGGTTATGTACTGTGTATTTTGTATGTGCAGCACTTTGGAGTGCTTTTGTGAGTCATCTCGAGTTTCTTCAGGGAGGTGATGGCGGGATACAAATCTATTATTATTATTATTATTATTATTATTATTATTATTGACACAAAAGCATAGCATGTCACAGCAAACGAGATCTATATGCTGGATTTCGTATCACAAAATCACAAGTCGAACACTTCCCAAGCATCTAGGACTGTGTGATATATTTTTGAATGATGCGCACGGATCCAAGTAAGTTGGCCTTTTGCAGTTGACAGATCATGATTTTGTCAATGTTTATTGTTTCCAAATGCCAGCTGAGATCTTTTGGCACGGCACCCAGTGTGCGGATGACCACTGGGACCACCTGTACTGGTTTATGCCAGAGCCTTTGCAGTTCGATTTCGAGGTCTTGATAGCAGCTGCGTTTTTCCTGTTGTTTTTCCTCAATGCGACTGTCACCTGGTATGGCGACACCAGTAATCCAGACTTTTTTCTTTTCCACAATTATTATTATTATTATTATTATTATTATTATTATTATTATTATTATTATGTCTCTTCCAACTCTAGTGAAGTATAGACTGCCCGGGAGTTTGGGTTTTTAAATGGAGGCTGGATGGCTATCTTTTGAGAGGGCTTTGATTGTCTTCCTGTCTGGCTGAAAGGGGGTGGGGTCTCTGCTGTCAGATAATCTGGGATAATCCGATTATCTGGGCTATGAGGCAGTGTAGAAGGGGCCTAAGACTCCTTTCACAGCAGCCCAACTGAAATTAGAAAGGAATATCTGGGAAAAAAAGGGTTGACCTTCCAAATAAAAGACACTAGAGGAGAGAGAAGCATAAACTTCCTTGGCAAAGAGCTAATATTGCCTGGGAGAGCCTGTTTCTTGCCTTAAGTGAAAATCTGCCTCACAGTGGATTGTAGAATCTGTGGCCCAAGAAAGTGACCTTTCCAGGCTCTGTTTATAGACCCCTCTTCCCCGTTAACCCCAGACTTCTAGCTATGAATTGTAGATTGCCAAGTATTTGATACAACCCTACAGTCTGCTGTTCCAAGGAAGCAGCAAAAAAAGATGACTGCTGTGAACTGCATTTGGTTTGCAGGGTCACAACTTGTGCTGCCTCCACAATACAAGTCGGAGCAAAAGCTTCATTTTTAATATGTGTAAATTAAACATACTGAGTGTAAATGAAGGGAAGGAGGGAAAATCACAGAGCAACCAAGTTATGGCTAGTTTATTCAAACCCTGTAAAAGGTTTTAAATTAAATCATGACATCTCCCAGTGGGTGATGATGTTTTCCATTTCAGCCATCTAGGAAATACAATGGCACCTGGGAATTATTTTGAAAGAATTATTATTTTTCCCAGCCTCTACTTTGATAACTATTACTATGGATAATGGAAGCTAGGAAATGATACAATGTTGGAGAACAGATGTTAATTTTAAGGTTGAAATAACATTATTGATGAGAGCACCGTCATGATGGCTTCTCATCACAATAAAAGTGCCAACTCCACTGTCCAATGTAAGAGAGGATCCTGTTTGCCATTTTATATTCAGATTAAGATTTGCACGGGCAATTTTCTGTAGCTGCATGCTTTGATTTTTTGGTCTCCAAAGTCTGTTGTATATAAAAACAAGCTTTTTTAAAAGTTGAGAGCAACAGTCTGATCTTGTGCATCTTAGTGCAAATCCACAACCATTTCATTATATGACACCCTTCACTGCAGTTTCTCAAGTCGCTCCTGACATGACAAAAAAAAAAACCCCTTCATTGCCAGATGCCATATTTTCATGTAAATTGATATGTTGACTCGGGCTGCATATACACCAGGCAGGTTACTTCAGTGTACAAGGGGCTGCTGATAAGTCTTTGGCCTTATGTTCTTGTTTTGTCCTTGGCACTGACTTTGTTTGTGTGTGTGTGTGTGGGGGGGGGGGGTGATGACGACATTTTTCTGATGTTTGTAGCTTATGTGATCTAGGCATGTGGGAAAACAAAATGGCAGAGTCTGAGGTGATATTCACAGCAAATGAGAACAGAGGAGTGATAAAATTCTTGTTTCTGCAAGGAAGGTCAGTGCAGGATATTCATGGTGATATGTCGCAGACATTGGGGGACCAATGCCCTTAGTATCCTACAGTTAAGAACTGGGTTGCCAAATTTAAAAGGGGCCACTTCAGCACCAATGATGAGGAACCTCCTGGACGACCGAGAGTGGTTGTTGTTCTGGAGATCGCCAATGCTGTGCACAATCTCATACTGGAGAATCGGCGAATTCCAGCTAAAGGAATAGCAGACATCATGGAGATTTTTTGTGAACATGTTCATGTCATTATCCATGAACATTTGAGCAAGGGATTAAACTGAACTTTTGGACTAATTAAAGGTAGTTCTGAAGGCTAAAAGGCGTGGCAAGCTGTCCAAAGGAATCTTGTTCCTGCAAGACAACGCCTCCACTCACACTGCACAAGCGACCATGGCAAAACTGGTGGAGCTAGGCTTCCAGCTGGTTGACCATTCCACTTTATTCACCAGATCTAGCTCCCTCTTACTATCATGTGTTTCCAAACCTGAAGAAACACCTCAAAGGTTCCAAATTTCACACCATTTCTGATGCCATGGCTGCTACATATGACTAGTTTGAGGCACAAGCGAAGAACTTCATTTTGCAAGGCTTACAGAACTTGAAATACCTATGTAAGAAGTGTGTTGATATCAGTGGGGAGTATGTGGGAAAAATGTAAAGTTTCATCTTCCTATCTCGTTTCTTTCTGGGTAAAGCCAAAGACTTATCAGCAGCCCCTTGTATATCTGACACAGAGCAGCCCCGGATCCAGCATGTATGTAGTGAACCTGGAATTTGCCCAGACTGGCTGGGATCAAATCAGCCCAGTGGTCTGTCACTACATTTTTTGTATTGCTGCTGCCATTCCTGACATCCACAGAGCCATAAGCTGTCATGTCTGTGATGTCAGAACAGGTCACCCAGACAACTAGCCAAAAGGAGAGAGGGTCAATCTTGCACAGAAAGAGTGATGGCAGCGACATCAATCTGTATAGAGGATCAAAATGAAATGAACCCTATCCAGCTGTCCAGACTGCTGCGAACTCCAGAATATCCACCATCATTGTCTAAAGTAGGGCAAAGCCAGATTAAGGCAAGAAAACCTGGGATACTCACCTGAAATCCCTTGGTGTCATGGATTCATGGTCAGCCTGGGTTTTCTGGCCAGTTCAGAAAAGCCCAGGAGTATCTTGGAGTTGTCCAAAAAAAGAGTAGCTTTTCAAAACTATCCATAAATACATGCTAAAAGCCACATCTTATCCTATCACCCTGTCAGCAATATCTTGCAATAAAAATCAGAATTCTGTATTTGTTGTTATGTGTTTTTGAATCTACCTCAACATATAGCAATCCTTTTTTTGAATCTACCTCAACATATAGCTTTTTGGGGTAGGTTTTATTTATTTACCTAGCTCAAGACAGTGTGACTTGGCCAAGGGCACCCAACAGGTTTCCATGGCTGAGCAGGAATTCAAACTCTGATCTCCAGAGTTGTAGTCTATCACTCAAACCGCTACTCTAATTTTATATTTTAGCAATCTTACATACATAAAGAACCAACAAGGACACATCAATCAAAATTATTTTGATGCAACAGATGTTTCTACTCTAATATAGATACACTTCAGCATCTGCTACTTCCTGGGAGGGAAGAGTATCCATCTGATTTGGTCCACCTTCTGTTCTCTCCCTCCTCCTTCTGTGATTTGCTTCCATTTCTATATCTGAAAGACAAAGATCCTGATGGGGATGATAGAAAGACTGGCACCTCATGTATTATCATATCATAGGTTACCAGTCATGGCCGAATATGATTGTCTTCTAATTGGTGGTGGGTCCGTAAGTGACTGTAGAGACCTATTCTGGATCTGCATGGTCATTTGCAGTGAGGACATATATTTCCAAATGGAAGACTGCCACTTTGAGCCAGGTTTCCTTTAAAATCAGGCCCAAGTTGACTGAGATGCTTATCCCCCCATGCAAACAACTCTCTCTCTTTCTGTATGTGTGTGTATCATGAAGTCACCTGTTGACACATGGTGACTCCATTAATTTCCATAGGGTTTTCTACAAGGTGGTGCGCCATATGAAGATCTAAATACACTAAAAGCACCAGATCCCATCTGATCTTGTAAGCCAAGCAGGATCATGTCTGGTTTGTGCTTGGATGGCGGACCACAAATGAATACCAGGAGCTTCAGGCTATATTTCCAAGGAAAGAACTGATCAAATCATATCTGAGTATTTCTTGCATAAGAAAACATCATGAAATGCATGAGATCCCATAAGTCAACAAGTCACTTGAATTTACATGCATACATTCAGTGACAACAAGTGTTGTACTTCACTAGCAGATACATTATATAACTCAAAACTTGATGGTAATGCCTGCTCTGTTTCTTACTTGATGTTTCAAAAACACCAGCAACACCAACACCTGAAAGAGGTCAAATAAGCCAGTTAAAGTTTCCATTTTAATCCATTTATTTCTAATAATCCAAAGCAATCACAATCATCTACTCATGTTCTAGAATACATGAAAATTTCTATATCCATCTGCACTGAGGAAGATATCTCATGTTGAAGTTAATAATTAGACACACACTCATATGCATGTATAATGTCTTAACTGGGTCTATAGTATCCCCATTTGGACAGAGTGAGCTACCTTCGGAATAATTAATAGAGCACTGAAATCCTCAGCATCCCATATACACAAAAAGCCTAATTTAACAATAATCAAATCAGTTCTATTCATTTGAGGGAAAATACATCCCTTTTTAAAGCTTCTATGAAGATATCCATTTGCAATGGTAACACACACTTCTCTATTTCTGGCCCAAAATATTTTTGCAAAAAAGTTGAAATTGTAACACTACAGAAATGATATCTGATGTTATAAATCCTGTCAGACACCAAATTATGAATTTTACGAATCATGGGAGGCGGCTCCATTGAGACACACAGTGAGTCTTTTTTTTTTTTTCATGAATTGCACTGGAATGGTGCCAAACACACTCTGGACTTCAGAAAACAATCCTTCAAAATTACTATAATTCTATCACAATGAACTGGGAGACATGAAGGGAACAGACAATGGGGCATGTGTCAGAGTCCAGGGTCCTTTTTCCTGATATGGTCTGGGAACTTCTTCCTCTCCTGTGTTCCAAACTAGACTCGTCCTTACAACACCCATTGAAATGGCCATCACCCTAAAGTGCCCATTGCTTACCTGGACTGACACCATTGTATCCACCGGAGCCAGAACATTATTGATTGCCACACCATATTCCCTTTTGATCACAGCCCTCTAAGGGGAGGATAAATAAATGGAAAGATTCTTCAAATAATACACTAATAGTTTATTAGAGTTTCCTGCCATGGCAGGGACCAACCAGCGATGACACCTGAGGGAATCGCAGGCCAATTGCAAAGCAGATTCTAGCCAGGTGGGAATCATGAATACCTGTCAAATGTCATAAATATGCCTTGTAGTCACAATTGGGGGGTTGAACTTATGTCAATTCTTTGGAATGTTTTTTTTTCGCTGACCATTGAGAATAAACCTCTGATTTTGTCTTCTACCCATCTGTGTGTCATCTGGCATTCTGGGATGCTTGACACGCTAAGTTCTTGCGGATGCTGAAATTGTACAACACTCTGACCCAATTGCTACTCCCAGTCCAAAACAAGTACTAATTGTGTGTGAGGAATAATTGGTTGTTCCCACTTGGTGCCAGGTTTTAATGAACCCACAGCTTATCAGATCTTATGCTGCTGCCATAAATGTGTGAAGGATGCCCTAAGAAGAAAGGACTGGGGCGCTCTTAAACTGCTAAACCTTTAACAAATTAGTCTCTCTGAATGAAATCTATGCCAGTTTGTCTTAGTGCTTTTAAGAGAAACCTTAGCAGATTCTAATCACCTTTCTTACTTCATGGAAACAGCAATGCAGGGTGGAATTGTGGTCAAAGCCTTGCTGAAGTCAAGATACATGAAATCCCCCAAATTTCCACTGTCTACCAAGCCAATTATTCTATCACACAAAGAAATTAGGATGGATTGATGAGATTTGGTCTTACTAAACTCAGCTTGGGAGCTAGTAATCACTCTTTTCTTCCCCTTCTAGACATATAACACATCTATTGTTTTGTCCTTTCCTCTCCTTCCTTTCTGTGATAAAATCCTAGAGCTTGAAGGTAAGCCAATGCATGCATAATTTCCCAAATGATGGCACTTCGAGGCATTACCCTTTTCTCCAACTCCACAAATCCTCATATGCTACTATACAAGAGAATTTCCTTTGCTAAATAGATGCTTGACACTGTCAGATATGCCAATGCTGGCTTACTATTGGAGGGAAAGTGCAGAATCCCTTTCCCCATTCTTTCTACAGATGAGGACAGGGAGATACATGAGCAGCAAGAGAGTTTTTCTGTAATAATATTTTATATACTGTCAAGTTGTTCTTTTCATTTAAAAAGATTCATTCTTTAGTGAGCAATTTGGACTGGGCATAGCAAGCTATGAGCAGCTGATTGGATTTCTACCATGTGCTGTCACATGGTGGCCATGTCCCATGTCATGTGGCATGTTAGAATGAAGAATTATAATGTACAACAAACCAATGCACAATGTTTTGGCCTCTTCATACATACATGGCAAGCTCACTAGGGGTACACAGCATCCAGCTCATTGCAAATACATAGTTTGCAGTAAACATAATTCCCCACCCCTGCCAATTGCTGTCAAAATGTGTCATAGACAAACTGGAGTCGCGATTCTGAGACAAAAAGAATACACTGCTTAATTAACTCTTATAGGACTGAATATTAGAAATATTAATAAGAACGGTTGATCAGGCATTTCAAAATGTATTAGAGTGGTTCAGTGGTTGAGCCAGTCTTGACCTTGAACCAGTCTCTCAATCTGATCCACCTAAAAGTGTTGTTGTTAGAGGAATGTTATGTGTCATTTCAAGCTCAAGAGTGTTATATGCCACATCAAGAGGTCCTCCTGGTCACTCAGAAGGGAGACCAGGAAATAGGGATCCAGCCTGTGCTGGATGGGGTCACACTCTCCCACAGTTTCGCAGTTTGAAGGTCCTCCTGGACAGGGCACTGAACCTGGAGTCCCAGGGGTCAGTGGTGGCCGGAAGGGCCTTTGCACAATTCAAACTTGTGTGACAACTGCGAGAAGACAGATCTGACTATGGTTGTCCATAACTTAGTTACATCCCGTCTGGATTACTGTAACATGCTGTACGTGGGGCTTCCTCTGTGGTCTAAAGAGCTGCAGCTCTCTGAGGCTGGTTACAGGGAGAAGACAACCCCCTGTTACAGCAGCTCCATTGGCAGCCATCTGCTTCCAGATAAAATTCAAAGTGCTGGTTACAACCTTTAAAGCCCTAGACCAGTGGTTCTCAACCTTTCTAATGCTGTGACCCCTAAATACAGTTCCTCACATTGTGGTGACCCCCCCCCCCCCCACACACACAACACTCCAGTGATTCCAGCCATGAAAGCCTTCGACAATACATTGAACTCTAGTTGTTTTATATTTGTTTTTGACCGTAGCAGCCTGACTCATTGGTAGAGAAAGCAAAGCTGGGAAGAGTGAAAGTCCACAAGAGAGGAGAAATATAAGAGTTGATTTAATAAATGAAGAAATAGCTTTGGGTTTGCAGGATCTGAACAAGGCTGTTGATGACCAGAACTCATGGAGGTCTCTCATTTGTAGGGTTGCCATAAGCCAAAGCCAACATGACAGCCAGCAGCAGCAGCAACAACTCACATAGCCCAGGTAAGTAGTTTATCCTACACAGTTTAAAAAAGTGCATTGACAGTGCAGACATATACTCTACCTCACGATGTATCTTTTCATAACTCTTACTGGTGCAGATGGCATTTACCTAGCACCATCAACTCCACTGCATAACTGGCAAATAGAGGGAGAAAACGTGGAGGCAGTGACAGACTTTGTATTTCTAGGTGTAAAGATTACTGCAGACGCAGACTGCAGCCAGGAAATCAAATGACGTTTACTTCTTGGGAGGAGAGCAATGACCAATCTCGATAAAATAGTGAAGAGCAGAGACATCACATTGGCAACGAAGATCCGCATAGTCAAAGCAATGGTATTCCCCGTAGTAACCTATGTATGTGAGAGCTGGGACATAAGGAAGGCTGAGCGAAAAAGATAGATGCTTTTGAACTGTGGTGTTGGAGGAAAATACTGTGAGTTCCTTGGACTGTGAGAAGATCCAACCAGCCTATACTTCAGGAAATAATGCCTGACTGCTCATTGGAGGGAAGGATATTAGAGGGAAATATGAAGTACTTTGGCCATATAATGAGAAGACAGGAAAGCTTGGAGAAGATAATTATGCTGAAAAAATTGGAGGGGGGGGGGAGGAAGAGGGGCCGACCAAGGGCATGATGGATGAATGGTATCCTTGAAGTGACTGGCTTGACTCTGAAGGAGCTAGGGGTGGTGACGGCTGACAGAGAGCTCTGGTGTGGGCTGGTCCATGAGGTCACGAAGAGTCGGAAGTGACTGAACGAATAAACAACAACACTCTACCACATATAAGAAGATTCCTCTCATGGTTGTGAAAGTAGGTAACATATATACTACCGTCAACTTAAATGCTATGGGAAACAAGCTGAAAAAGTCAATTACTGCTCTTGTCTCTTTCCAATTTTGATATTGGAGAGTGCATCACTTGGCACATTAATCCTGTCACTAGGGATCATTTCCTTTCTAAGCGGTGTGTGAATTCTCCAGGATCCAGCTTTCAGCAAACGAAAAAGGAACCGAACAGAATCATGTGCTGAACAAGTGATAGAATGCCTCTTTTGGAGCTCTCTCTCTCTCTCTCCCAATTATCCTCCCATCCCAATGCACTGTCTGCCTCTGATGCTCTCATTTTCATATTAGGAATTGTGCATGTCACAGCTGTTTTTCCCTCCTTATTTCCACACATACCTCCCAAAACAAATGAAATCCAAACCACCATTTCTATTATGCAGCTGGTGGGGAGACTAGATGGGTGGAATCCAAACAAGCAATGAACCCATTTGCGACCGACCCAGTCCCATAGTTTTGTGCCTGGGCCCCTGGGAATTCAGCTGCCATACTGCGAGACCTATTTGGTAGATCTTGTGCTAATTCTCCATGATGAAAAGCTGCCCGCCTCCTGGGAACTACCTACAGCCTTTAACGCTGGCCAGGTCTGGCAGTTTTATCATGCACACCAACCGAAGACATAATCAATTCCCCAGTTGGCACTTTGCACTGAATACCCACTTTTTCAGCTTGATAGCAGGACTAAATTAGTTATTTAGCAAGTAGACCCCTCATTTAAAGTGAGCAAGTGCCTTGACAAGCCTCATTGTTCAAGGCTGTTCCCTCCCCCCTCCCCCACCCATTGCTTTCCAAAGAGAGGCCCTGCAAATCCTGGGGAAGTGATAAATAGACAATTAGAAAATAGATATATTTTGTTAGATCTACAAAGCTCCCCGGCGCTGTCAGACGTACAATAAAAAGGGGCTCTGCTAAATTGGTGGGCAATGAACACCATCTGTACCACCATCACTCCTACAGACACAAAGCCGTATGCGGCCATTTACGGGACATCCCTGAGAATAGATTGGACCAATAAGACCAGAGGGAACGGAAAATACTTGACAAAGTTGGCTGCTCTTCATTTAACAAGAATAAAATATCTAATGGAGTGTAATGGAGAGCATCAATCACGTTTGGAGTAAACCTCCATTTTAATACCTTGCTCTTCGCTATTTGTGCAAAATATCCTGCCTGTAATAGATCAGAAATTAATATCTTTAAGGGGTGGTAAGACAATGTTCTTTAAGTAGTAATAAGTGATGTACAGAGCCCAATAATAGTGATCTAAAGCAAAGTTTGACTCCAGAACAAGGGAAAACAAAGGAAGATGTTATAGTTCAAATCGTTCCACAAAATGTAGTGTAACATTTCTTGGCTGACTTTTCACCCCCTGTGAAGCTGTACTTTTGATTGCTACTACTTGAGAGGGCAAGAGACATAGGCACATATAAAACATAAAAAATGTGATTTTTAAAAACCAGTTTAACTGCCATGGCTTTCTTCATAGAACACTTGGAGTTTGATGTGATTTCCTAAGGTTTCTGTATTAAGTAATGCCAGTTCCCACTCATCGACATACAGGTTCCAGATTTTTCAGAGGAAACATAATGAATGTGAAATCAAATTCACTCATGAGTTACTGTCTGCAGGAACAGAATGAAGTTGAGAGGAAACCACAAGCTAGATCACCTTAGAAAACCTTAGTTTGCATATTCCTTAATAAAAGCATCCATATGTCTCAATTACTGGAGTCAATCAATATACTTTTCTGAAAAGGTGGGACACGAGGGTATCTGGAAACTCTATACAACATTTGTCCAACCCAGAAAAGAAGAGAAAGCAATATTGAGTTGATGGGGGAAGCCAATAAGGATGGAAAATGGGGGTCACCTTTGCATCCAGAGGACAAAGAATCTACTCAGATGCAAAGTCACAACCATGTATATACCCAATCCTTATTTATTTATTTATTTATTTATTTATTTATTTATTTACTATTCTTGTATACCGCTGTATCTCAAGCCCTAGGGCGACTCACAGCGGTTTCCAGACAGCAAACAGCAAGGACAATAAAAACAGCAATAATTAATATGCAAAACAGTTAAATTACACATTTCCATTACCAGCTAATAAACCATCATCAATACACAGTTATCATAATCGCCTCATCATCCAAGCGTGATCCAAATTTGTCGTCCATTGTTCCGTTCCTATGTTCAAATTACCAGAATTGCACTGAATTACTCAAACGCCTACACAAACATCCAGGTCTTCAACTTTCTACGGAATGTCATGAGAGATGGTGCCAGCCTAACATCTACAGGAAGGGCGTTCCACAGCCGAGGAGCCACCACCGAGAAGGCCCTATCTCTCGTCCCCGCCAACCGTGCTTGAGAGGCTGGTGGGATCGAGAGCAGGGACTCCCCGGAAGATCTCAAAGTCTGGGTGGGTTCATAGGCCGAGATGCGGTCAGATAGGTATCTTGGGCCGGAACCGTTTAGGGCTTTATAGGCCAGTACCAACACCTTGAATTGGGCCTGGTAGCAAATCAGCAGCCAGTGGAGCTGGTGCAACAGGGGGGTTGTGTGCTCCCTGCGCTCCGCTCCTGTTAGAATCATGGCTGCCGCACGTTGGTCTAGTTGCAGCTTCTGGGCCATCTTCAGGGGCAGCCCCACGTAGAGAGCGTTGCAGTAGTCTAGGCGGGATGTGACAAGAGCGTGTACCACCGTGGCCAAGTCAGACTTCCCAAGATACGGGCGCAGCTAGCGCACGAGCCTGAGCTGTGCAAATGCTCCCCTGGTCACCGCCGAGACCTGGGGCTCCAGGCTCAGCGACGAATCCAGGGTCACACCCAAGCTGCGAACCTGTGTCTTCCTAATTAAGTATCCACCAAATTCTGTATGTGATGATAGGGAATTCTGGTAACTTCTGCTTATAATTGCACAAATGTCTATATTGACTAGATAGATAGATATCATCCCACACACACACACACACATATTAGAGGTGTGCAAAATTTCATTTTCAATTGCTAAGTTGGATCTAATTCATAAGGTTTGTAAATATGAACAGATATTGGGTGGTTGTAGGTTTTTTTGGGCTATATGGCCATGTTCTAGAGGCACTCTCTTCTGATGTTTCGCCTGCATCTATGAACGTCAGGAGAGAATGCCTCTAGAACATGGCCATATAGCCCGAAAAAACCTACAACAACCCAGTGATTCCGGCCACGAAAGCATTCGGCAATACATTGAACAGATATTAAAAACATACGGAGGGGAGGGAACCCACACAAAAATTTAAGGATCAAAACTCACCCAATAGTTTGTTGGGTGAGTTTTGTTTGAATTCTGTAAAGCTCAGAAGTCTATCAAAGTCAGTTTCATTTTCAGCTCAAGCGAGGGAAGCCAAAAAGGCTGCCATTCCTCTTTCAATTAATGGTCTCTTTCCATGAGGAGAGGAAAGCATTTCTGTGTACGAACCCACACGATCTCTCCGATCACCTGGAGAGGCCCTACCCCCACTCCCACCTGCATCGCAAGCGCGATTGGTGGGGACTAGAGAGAGGGCCTTCTCGGTGGTGGCCCCTCGACTCTGGAACCCACTCCCTAAGGACATCAGGCATGCCCCAACTTTGGCAGTCTTTAGGAGGAGCTTGAAAATGTGGTTGTTCCAGTGTGCCTTCCCAGAATAATTATCCCTTAGCATTATGTCCTCTAAAAGCACTTTATATTGATTTAGGATTGCTTGTACATTTCCACCAACGCCCTACCTCCTCTATCTTGTTCATGCCCAGCATTATTTTTTAACTTTAATTACATTTGGCCCAGCCATAGATTTTAAATGTGTTTTGTGCTATTGTTCAATGTTTATGCTATTTGTGTATGAGATTTATTTTAATTGCTTTGTATTAGCATTTGTATTTTGCTTTGTATTGTGGTTGTTATTGCTTGTATTGATGTATTGTGGGCTCGGCCTCATGTAAGCCACACCGAGTCCCTTGGGGAGATGGTAGTGGGGTATAAATAAAGTATTATTATTATTATTATTATTATTATTATTAAGCAGGGCAAGACAAGCTGAGTGAAAGAGACTGAAAGAGAATTTCGGGAAATGTAGTTTGGGAAGGCAATGAGCCGTATGACAGAGAATTCAAAAGGCTCTGCCCCAAACTACATTTCCCAGAATTCTGCTCAGCACCAGAAAGCTCCATTTAGGATAGGGGAGAGATTTTTTTCCCCTCCTAGCAGCAACTAGAGCTCCAATAAATTGTTGAATCTGCAAAAAGGAGGACTGTCTGATACTTCAGTACAAGAATTGGTTATGAAGGGCATTCAATGAGACATCTGTTGTGGCTTAATTTTTTTTTTGTCAAAACTTTTTTAAAATCTCCAAAATCAGTAAATGTATGAATATCTCTGAAAGTTGGAGTGGGGGGAATGATCCCCTGTTATCTTGTATAGAAAATTCAAAGAGATAGCTCTTGTAGTTTGTTTTAAAAAATATTGTTTGTAAACACCTTGAAAATTACTCAAAAATCTTGATGGGCTAACAGTGGTAAATGTGTTCTATAATGATAGGAAGTTTCATTTCGATAGCTCTACCAATGAGGGAGAAAGGCGCCCCTGAAGTTTCCCCAATGGTACAATTAATTGCTTAACAAAAAGTAATGGAAAAGTAGTTACATCGTTAGAGTTATGACACAGACTCCATCCAATTTTGGAAACAATTCTTCCCCACACTCCCTAATTATATTATGAGTATTGATTGAAACATTTCTTTTTCTTTGTTTGCACAGGTTATGTGTGTGTGTGTGTGTGTGATTATCTTCATATGACAGTAAATATTTTATTCACAGTTATTCCTTCAAAATTGATTCCTTTTATTTTTTATTTATTTATTTTGCTAGGCCTTGACTGAAGATTTTACCAAGGATATACTGAAATAAATAACTGAAATCCTTTGGGAAAGCAAAAGCAAAGTCTTAGCACACAGAAGGACTACCATATATACTCAAGTATAAACATAGTTTTTCAGCTCTTTTTTAAGATTGAAAAAGCCCTCCTCGGCTTATAGTCAAGTCAAAGTTATTTATTGTTTTACTCTGTTGTTGTTGTTGCATTTATTATTGTACTCTATTTATTATTATTATTATTATTATTATTATTATTATTACATTATTTTACTCTATTTTTATTATTTTTATTACATTTATTATTTTACTCTCTTTATGATTATTGGGAGGATATGTAAGCACATTTACATTGAACTATTTCAATTTTGTCATTGTCTACTTTAAAGGTATGTAAATCATCTATGATATTTCTTTTTGATTTCTTAATGGCCAACTGCAGTGCAAAACTTGCCTTTGCACTTGCTTCCATTACTTTCTTCTGTAATCATTCCACGTCTACACTATTTTCTGTTAGAAGTATGAGGCATATCTTAAATCATTGATGTTCCTTCATCCAATTTTCATGCCTTCTCCTTCCGAGTCTAATCCTGCTTTACTTGTGATATGTTCAGCATACATTTTAACAGATAGGATGATAAAACGTAGCCTTGTCTGACCCCGTGCCAATTGGAAACGGTTCTATTTCTCTGAATTCAGTTTTGACGGTAGCCTCTTGTCTCAAATACAGGTTATAAATCAGGGTATTCAAATATTGTGCCACATATTTTAGAAGCAAACAATAGTTTCTTATAAGCTACACAGTCAAAGGTTTTGCTATAATCCAGTGGTTCTCAACCTGTGGGTCCCCAGATGTTTTGGCCTTTAACTCCCAGAAAACCTAACAGCTGGTAAACTGGCTTGCATTTCTGGGAGTTGCAGACCAACATCTGGGGACCCACAGGTTGAGAACCTCTGCTATAATCTATAATGCACAGGCTTATTTTTTCTGAAATTCTTTGGTATCTTCCATTGTCCAACATAAGTTCGCAATAAGTTCCATAGTGCCCCATCTTTTCCTCAATGCAGCTTGTATCAGGACCCACATAGAGGTCCTGAAATAATAAGAGTGTTTGATGATCTTTTGACAATAAAGCAAAAGGAGGAACAGACATGGATAACTCAGGAACATCACCCCATAGTTCCCAGGCACAAGTACACAGCCAAACCTGTCTGCACAGATGGCCACTTAGCCTCTATAACCCAGGAACGGAACTTACACAATGATTCACATATTTGCATCTGTGCAATGTAAGGTTTTTTTTTCAACAGATATCCTGCAGTGACCATCTGACGGGATGCAAAATCCCAGGACAAAGCAGCAAGTGTGGACGTCAGGGGCAGAAATCCCAGGACCAACAGGTCTGTATTTGGACCTCCTCTCAGGTCCCGGCTTTTTTTTTTTTTTTGCCCCTGAGGTAAAACCTGCGATTTGGTGCTGTCTGGAAGCGCCCTCTGATTAACCATAAGCCCTGCTTGAGTGTGAGATCAATTTCTTTCTGGATTCCAGCATTCATTCAGTTACCTCTTCTTTTGCCTCTGTAGTTTGATCATAAACTTGAATTATGTTTATGAACCTTGAACCAAATTTGGTTTGGAACTCAAGTCAGTGATTCAAATTGAGGCCCAATCTGACCCGGATCCAGATTGATCTGGGGTACTTCCACACTAGTCACTGTTATGCTTTGCAAGGACATGTCTTGTCCCAACTATAGTCCACATCCCTCACACTCTTTTCCCAGACTGCAGCCTAGATTCCCTCTTTGGGAAGAACTTATTTGCAGTAGGGCACACAACTTCCCTTAAAAAATCCCATTTAATTATTGATGGCAAACTCATAAATAATAAAAGCCCCGCCAAATTAAACTCACAAATATGTAGGACTGACTGTATAGAGCTACATTCTGTTTAAACGGTCATGTCAACATCCATGGGCTTTGTTATTTGGTGAGGCAACAAACAATATCTTTCTAAATGCCCCTCCCTAAATACCAGGATTTCATGTGATGTTGTCACAAAGGAGAATCATAGTGCTATAATTTTGTTGTGATAAAGAGTCGGGACCCTGGGAAGGGGGATTGTGAGGGGGTATCGCTAAAGATTATCACAAAACACAGTATTTTCTGTTGGCGATAGGGAGGAAGTTTGGCCTAATTCTATCATTGGTGGGACTCAGAATGCTCTTTGATTGTAGGTGAAATCCCAGCAACTACAACTCCCAAATGATAAAATCAATCCTCCTGCCAACCCCACCAATAATAATAATAAATAATAATAAACTTTATTTCTACCCTGCCACCATCTCCCCAATGGGGACTTGGAGCGGCTTACATGGGGCCAAGCCCAGACAACATAATACAGCAATAAAATCAAAGCATATACATCAGACAACAACAACATTATCAAAATGACATTAAAATAATAATAAAATAATAGTAATAATAAAATAAAATAAAAATTCCAATAGACACAATCATGATAGAAATGACAATGGGCGGGCCACATATTCCGAATAAAAAAAACAATTAACAGACTATGATGAGATAAAATAGGAGCAGGAAGTTTAAATGGAACTCATAAAACACAGAGAGTTGTGGGGCAGAACCAGCATTCAACTTTGGACGTATTTGTGCCAAATTTGGTCCAGTGAATGAAAATACATCCTGCATATCACATATTTGCATGACAATTCATAACTAGCAAAATTACATTTCTGAAGTAGCAATGAATATAATTTTTATGGTTGGGGGCAGAGGCAGCCCTAGTTAATTTTCAACGGTAAGCAAACAGTATTTTGGCACCCCCCCCCCCCAAACTAATCACTGATATATATTTTCTGTTTGTCGTGGGAGTTCTATGTGCCATATTTGGTTCAATTCCATCATTGGTGTAGTTCAGAATGCTCTTTGATTGTAGGTGAACTATACATCCCAGTAACTACAACTTGCATATGTCAAGGTCTATTTTCCCCCAAGAGCGCCTCAAGAGCGCCCCTGGGCAACATCAACTATACTGCAAAGGCTTACTTTGCATAATGACTTGAGCCGCCCCTGGTTGGGGGTCACCACAACATGAGGAACTGCATTAAGGGGTCGCGTCATTAGGAAGATTGAGAACCACTGTGTTAAAGGGCTCCAGATCTGGATCAATCTTGTTCAGAACAATTAGATCTGGTATTCTGCTGGATCAGTTGCAAAACCCTAGTCTTCCCATGGTTGCTTTTTTTGAACAGTGCCTTCTAATTGCTCTCTTTCCTTTAAACGAGAGAGTACATTTTCCTGCTTCCCACATTATATCACTGGGTGGTATTATCTCTGCATACTTCGAAATAATGGAAAAATATTTATTGCCACCCAGACAAGATGGAATTGGTAACAGCAATAAAACCACCACAGTTTCATTTATGCAGATGACCGAGCAAAACCATAGTAGAATATTTAATTGCCATTGCAAAGGATTTTTTTGTTGAGAAACATATTTCTCGCTCTGTACATGGAAGATGTTGAAACATTGCGTACTCTCACTTCGCGAATGGGCTCTGATCACAGAGCAAGCTGCAAGAAACATTTGGGTGGAGATGGTTTCAGTTCTATTACCTTTTTCAAGGACACGCAGATGAAAAGCTTTGGGCAGAGCACCTCCTGCCAAAAGTATTAATGGGAAGGAAGCAAACTGTGACCTTGTTATCTCTTTTCTGTCCCTGCAATAATGGCTGTTGGCTTTCAGACATAGGATGAGCATTCCATGCAGCACCCTGGCTTGTCTCCTAAAATACTGCACACTACTTTCATAAATTATACATGTCAGCTCAATAATTCCCTCAGGTTAATATATTGACTTAATTAAGTAAAACAAAGGGTGGATAATTAGACTAACAGCCGAAGCTTCTCTTTGATTCATATTTTTGTAAATGTATTTCGCCATAGTTTTATTTATACTCCAAACTTAAGCAGTGCATGGTTTTTTAAAAACAAAAATATCACCCACAAAACAACAAGTATGTGCATTTTTATATTCCACCTCCATATTTGTGGGTATGACTTTTGTGAATTTGATTAAAATGTCCTCTAGGAATCCCTATGTTCTCCAGTGTCAGCTTGCAGTGCAAGTTGACAATAGATTTGCACTGAAGGACCTAGAAATTCCTAAAAGTGTTTTCTCAGGTTAAAAATAGCATTTTAGTCATGCTTTTTCATTTTTACAAGGATTCTGTGCCCCTAACTATAGCTGACTATTGATTTAGTGGGTACAAACTTCTAGAAACCAATTCTTCAAATCAATCCTCATAGCTTGCTTCCTGTGTCATGATAATTACTCCAGAACAGATCTAGAAGAGACCAAACTATACAACAGAATGGCATGTCAACCATTCTGCGGTGGTGCAGCGGGTTAAACTGCTAGCTGCAGAAAATCTGCTGAACTGAGGGTTGGCAGTTCGAAGCCACAAGTTGGAGTGAGATTCTGCTGTTAGCCCTAGCTTCTGCCAACCTAGCGGTTTGAAAGCTAGATCAACGTGAATAGATCAATAGATATTGCATCAGCAGGACGATAAAAAGGCGTCCCATGCAGATATGCCAGGAACACCATCTGAGACAACAGGCTCTTCAGCATGGAAAAAAAATGAAACAAAAGCACCTCTCCATGGCCGGAGTATTGGCTCCGTATGCCAGAGATGAAAGAGGAAGGCCTTTACCTTTGTCTGTGTATTGTATGTCATTGTGTTCGCTGTGTAAAAGACATTGAAGGTTTGCCTTATATGTGTATACTCCAAGTCCCTCCGGGGAGATAAAGTGGAATCTGGTTAACCTTGCATATTTTGTACACTTATGGAGCAAAAAAGGGCTTTTGAACCATAATAAAATGATGTTGATAAAGCGGAAAAGAAATAAAAGTGTATTTTATTATTATTATTTGAAACACAACCAGTGTGCCGATCACCACTGGGACCACCTTGACTTGCTTGTGGCAGAGTCTTTGCATTTCGATCTTTAAATCCTCATATCGTGTCAGCTTTTCCAGTTGTTTCTCTTCAATCCTGCTGTCACCTGGGATTGCAACATCGATGATCCATACTTTGTTTTTTTAACACAATTGTGAGATCAGGAGTATTGTGCTCCAGAACTATCAGAATTCAGAAGTCCCAGAGGAGTTTGGCGTGTTCATTCTCTGTAACTTTTTCCAGTTTGTGATCCCACCAGTTCTTTGTCGCAAGCAGATGGTATTTGTGGCACAAGTTCCAATGAATCATCTGAGCAACGGTGTTATGCCTCTGCTTGTAGTCTGTCTGTGCGATCTTCTTGCAGCGGCTGAGGATATGATCTATTGTTTCATCTGCTTCCTTCAGAGTCTGCACTTGGGATCTGTCATCGACTTTTCAATTCTGGCTTTGATGGCATTTGTTCTAATGGCTTGTTCTTGGGCCAACAGAATCAAAGCTTCTTCTTCTCCTCCTCCTCCTCCTCCTCCTCCTTCTTCTTCTTCTTATTATTACAATTCCACTGCTCTGTCTGATCTTTGAATGAACTGAGGTTGAATATTTTCAGTGGCATCAAGAGAGCAGTTTGAAATCTAAACCCTTTCTGTTGGAGGTTTCAACCATTTAGAAATAATTTTTATGCACCTCACATTTCCAAAACTTAGGGAAGCTTTTACCTTCCAATTTCATTGATTAATGCCAGATGTTCTCATACTCTTTCCCATTTGTATATTTTTGGGGTGCCATAAATTGAGGATTTGCCACATTATTTGCTCTTCTGCTCATTATATTGAGCCAAGAACCAGACTTTTGGGATGCATTCTGTCTTATCAACTCTCCAAAAAGATTTCAGAAAAAGATTTTCATGCTCATGTGCTACCAATTCAATGGTAACAAACAAGGTTTCTCTTTTCATCCTGGCAGCAAAGAAAAATAAGCCAACATGTATTGCTGATGTTCTTATCCAATCTAATTTAATTATAAACTTACTTATAGTATTGTTGTTTACATTTAATTTCTAATATTGTATTTTAATTGTAATTTTAATATCCGAGATCTACATAACATTTTATGTAGTATATTATTGCTTGCAGGACACTGTCTATATTAATTGCTAAAGTATAGTATTGGTATAGATGACTTTAAAGGGGGATTATACTAAATCATGTAAGATAAGGCTATCAATAACTATTATAAGTCATAAGCTACCCACAAATTAAAAACCAGTATGGCTTTGAATTCCACTTTACTGAGAAAGAATGGTGAAAAACGTTTATACTGTCCCCAATTCCCACTTGTGAGCATCTCAGAAGCATCTAACTGTCTACTTTGTGAAACAGGTTGAGGTTTTTTCCTCCATTCTCAATTCATCCCTCAGAATATTTTTTTAGAAAGAAATCTTCTTAAGATACAAAATAAAATGTCCAGAAGCAAAGCCTGGAAAATTAAGAAGTGCCATTCTGCCAGTATGGCCACTGGCCATACCAACTATGGGATTCTTGGGAGTTATAGTCCCACAAAAGTATTGCTGATGTTGCAGTTGAGATGCTCTTATCTAATCTAATTTAATCATAAACTAACTTCTAGTACTGTTCTTTATATTTAATTTGTCATATTGTATTTTAATTGTATTTTTAATGCAAGATCTACATGACATTTTATTGCACTTTTATATAGTCTTGTATTTATTTTGTATACAAGTCGCCTATATTCTAAGCATTAATAAATTACTGCAATACAGTATATAATGGTGTGTGTGTGTAAAATAACTATTTGAAAGAAAAAATTTACATATATATGGTTCAATTATTATATATCATTAAAGAGAGACTTTATGTTAGGATTACTATATATATATATATATATATATATATATATATATATATATATATATATATCTGCCTGGAGATAGATGAGATGTAACTCACATAGCAAGGCAGCATTTATTTTATTATTTATATATTTATTCAGAAAACCAAAAGGCAGGCAACAGTGTCATAACTTCATGAGATATAGTGGGGAGGAAAAGTATTTAGTCAGATACCAATTGTACAAGTTCTCCCACTTAAAAAGATGAGAGAGGCCTGTAATTGACATCATAGGTAGACCTCAACTATGAGAGACAACATGAGAAAATACATCCAGAAAATAACATTGTCTGATTTTTATCGAATTTATTTGCAAATTATGGTGTCAATTACAGACCTCTCTCTCATCTTTTTAAGTGGGAGAACTTGTACAATTGGTATCTGTCTAAATACTCCCCCCCCCCCCCCCCCCACTGTAAGTGACAACATAAATAATAGTAGCAGCAGCAACAGCAGCAGCAGTAATAATAATAATGCTTTATTTGTATTCCACCTACCTCCCCGAGGGGACTCAGGGCAGATTCCAGCAAACACACACACAAGACAAACATGTAATGCCTAGAAGCAACAAATACAGATAAAGGTAAAGGTTTCCCCTTCCGATTCTGGGAAGTGGTGCTCATCTCTGGCTCTGGAGAGTGGTTCTCATCTAAATTTGTAAGCTGAATAGCTGGAGTTGTCGGTAGATACCTCCTAGGTCATGTGTCCCACATGATTGCATGAAGTGCCGTTGCCTTCCCACTGAGGCGGCACCTATTGATCTACTGAATTTTGCATGTTTTCAAACTGCTAGGTTAGCAGAAGCTGGGGCTAACAGTGGGAGCTCACTCCACCATGCAGATTTGAACTGCTAACCTTCTGGTTAGCAAGTTCAGCAGCTCAGCGGTTTTATATATTTATTTACTTACTATATTTGTATACCACTCTTCTCAGCCCTCGGGCGTTGTGCCACTGTGGCTCCTATAATGATCAAAGTACAATAGGTCTACACCAATTACACTAAAATTGTGTGTGTTGGGGGGGGGGGGGAGTTATAATTCTTCAGATAAACCAAGTACAGCTGACTCCACATTTGTGAGTTTGATTTTTGTGGATTTGATTACTCAATGGATTTCATTACAATGTTCTCTGCAGCAATCTCTAGTTGACCTGGAGGACCTAGTGGTCCTTGAGAGGTGTTCTCGCAAGTCAAAAAGTAGATTTTTATATTCAGTTTCCCCATTTCACAGGAGTCCTATGCCCCTAACCCCAGTGAATGTGGAGGGCTGACTGTATACTTAATTGGGGCGAGGAGGCTTCACCACCCTCCAGAGCAATGCAGAGACAAACAGATTAAACAAGCTCCTGAAGCAGGGATTTCCACAGGCGTAGCAACAGAAATGAACTGTCTTGATACAGGTGCCAACTTACCTACCAAATATGGCAGCCTGGGTGGCAGGCCTGCTCCAGACAAAACAACGAGACAATTCATGGGTGGGGCAGGCATATAAAAGGATGCATCTCGATCACCTTCCCGACTATCACTTTGGCACAGTAATTTGTTTTCTTCCAGGAATATTAGGCATAAGAAATCAGCACCATAGCTGAAGAAAGAAGAGCCTATTTCACACATCAGAGCGTGTAAGATAACTTGAATCAATTATCCCTCGCTTGTTTTTAGTTTAAAAAGAGGGGAAAGGGAGGGGCGGGAAGGTAGATTTGCAGGATATACTGCTTTCTAAGACCATCAGGGGTTCAATAAATGTTGCCTGAATTTGTTACAGTTGGACTGAAAAGATGCCGTGATGATCAGGTTCATTGCATCAGGATAAAGCAGTTCTTCACAGTGGAAGATTGTGGAAGGTTAAAAATATCCCAAAGTGGCCAAATTATTTTGACAACTATAGCACAAAGGAAGAAAGCTTTTAGACTGCAAGCTAATGCATCATGCAAGATTACCTGATCAAGGTCACTCTAGCCCTGCATCTTGAATCCAAAGGTGGCCAATAAGATGCCTGGAAGGAACATATGGAGTGAACAGGGAAGAACCCTCTTCGTTTGGTTGCTTTGAGTTACTTATGATTTGATGGGAAGCCCAAGTTTGGTGGCAGCCTAGCAATCTCGGGCAAGAGCCAGTGATAAAAGCCCCCCCCCCCCCAAAAAAAAGGCAAGGAGCTGGATTTAGATTTAGGTACACCCTTCTGGAAATGGACTTCTCTACTCCACATGAATAGAAGCACTTTATGACTGTACTAGCTATCATTCTGAGTACCATTATCCAAGATTTCCTTCCCTCCCTTAATGAGCACCCATGGGACTAACTATCCTCTGGTATTACGTGTTGCCTAAATGAAGAAAGCTACAGTGAAATGCAGATGTTTGGGTTAATTTATCAGCCTCTGCTTTCAGTGACAAATAGAAAAGACCTTCATAAAGCATCGCCATCGAGATGATTTGAACAAAATCTCTCAACGTGTGGCTATAAATAGCTAGTAACCAGCTATCCAATAACAGTTAGGGCTCCAGCATGAAATAGTCTACATGGTTTGAAAATCGCAGGATAGACATTCCAAATTGCAAGCAAAACAGTGATGTGCGGTGTGTACATTTTTTACAATGATATATTCTGGAGACTCGAGTGGCATACTGGACCCCTGGAAATCATGAAGGGATACAATACATCCATGTATATATGAGTGCCAACCTAGCAGTTCAAAAACATGCAGATGTGAGTAGATCAATAGGTATCACTCTGGTGGGAAGATAACGGTGCTCCATGCAGTCATGCCGGCCACATGACCTTGAGATGTCTATGGACAACGGCGACTCTTTGGTTTAGAAATGGACATGAGCACCAACCTCCAAAGTCGGATACAACTGGACTTAATGTCAGGGGACAACCTTTACCTTTATATGAGTTTTAAAACTGTTATTACTGTTTATATTATTGTGTATTTTAATTGTACTAAGTGATTATTATTGTATATTGTGTATTGCTTATATTATTTTCTGTATCTGTTGATTGTTGTATTATTATTATTATTAACTTTATTGGTACCCCGCTAGCATCTCCCGAAGGACTCGATGCGGCTTACAAAGGCCAAGGCCTCAAAACACAACATAACAATACACAACCTAAAGCAAATTAAAACAGTTAAAGCAATATTAAACAACAAGCAATAAAACAATACACCAGGACACAATAAAACTGGGCCGGGCCAGAGTGATGGGTACAGATTAAAAGTGCTGATGTGACAGGTGATATATAGGGATTATAGGGTAAGTGCAGTGTGCCAACAATCTTAATTTCTAATAAAGTACTTCTGGGACTTGTTGGAGTTTTCCTAATCTGGGAAGGCACATCGGAACAGCCAGGTCTTCAAGTTCTTTCTAAAGACTGCCAACGTAGGGGCCTGTCTAAGATCTTTGGGGAGGGTGTTCCAGAGTCGGGGGCCACCACAGAAAAGGCCCTGTCTCACCCCGAGTGCCTTTGGGGGGGGGGTCTAAATAAAACTTCTTCTTCTTCTTCTTCTTCTTATTATTATTATTATTATTATTATTAACTGTTCTGAAAAAGAAGGCATGTGGGGATGACCTCCCTCGCATGATTTCCTTCCCAGTAGTCTAGGTCCTATGGGGAAACAAAGCACACAAAAGGAGTTACTCTCACTTACACTGTTTCCTAGCAGAATCTAATCTTCAGCTGTTGTTTTCTTCTGCTGTGAATGAAAGCATGCAAGGACTATGTATTTTCCACAAGCCTGCTATGTCAGTAGTGATTAGTTAGGAGGTAGAACTCCACAACACTTCAGAAAGGAGCAAGGAAAAATATAGGTTGCTTACCTGTAAACGTAGTTTCCCTAGTGGTCACCTGTGTATTTGCACCTATGGTATAATCCTGCGCGCTCGCGCAGGCAACGGAAAGGTCTCGAGATTAGTATGACAGTTAGAGCAGCCCCGCCCTCCTCAAGCCCCTCTATAAATAGCCCTCACAAGGGGCCGCACTCAGTTCTTCCGCCGCTAAAAATGCAGCTATGAAGCCCTGAGGCATGACAACTTAAACTTGAGGGGAGGATGGGCGGGTTGTGCAAATACACAGGTGACCACTAGGGAAACTACGTTTACAGGTAAGCAACCTATATTTTCCCCACGTGGTCACCGTGATTTGCACCTATGGTAGACTAGCGAGCTGCTAACCTTGGACGGCGGGCGTCATGCCACAGCAGAAAACAACACAGCTCTACCAAAGGCTGCGTCCTTCTTTGACAGCACATCCAGTTTGTAGTGCTTCACGAAAGTAGTGGGTCTGGACCAAGTCGCTGCTCTGCAAATAGCATCTAGCGGGACTCCTCTCATAAACGCCGTTGAAGTCGCCACCGCTCTCGTGGAATGCGCCTTAACCTGTAAAGGTAAGTCTTTCCCACACAAGCGATAAGCAAGTTTAACAGTTGAAACAACCCAAGAAGAGAATCTTTGTGAAGATACAGGAAGACCCATGGCATCTTTCCTGTACTTCAGAAATAGTCTAGAAGATTTTCTATACTGTTTYGTTCTGTCTACATAGTAAACAAGAGCCCTACGCACATCTAATAAATGTAATCTCTTCTCTAATGGGGAGATAGGATTCTGGAAAAAAGCAGGCAATACTATTTCCTGAGATGTATGGAAAATACTTGTGGCTTTGGGAAGAAAGGAGATATCAGTCCTCAAAACTACCCTATCCTTATGAATCCTCATATAAGGGTCATCACATCTCAAAGCACACAATTCCCCTGCTCTGCGTGCTGAAGTAACAGCAACTAGGAAAGCAGTCTTCCAGGATAAATGGGTCATGTCCACCGACCCCAGTGGTTCAAAAGGAGGTTTTGTCAAGGCATTGAGCACTATGTCTAAGCTCCATGGGGCGATGACTGGTGCCACTGGCGGCCTTAAATTCTTCAAACCTTTCATAAAGAGGGACACCATTGGGTCACTGAAACAAGACGGCAGATTCACCTTTCTTCTAAACCAAGATAGTGCCGCCAAGTAACACTTTAAAGATGACCAGGATAACCCTAACTCTACCAAATGAGCTAAGAAGTCCAAAATCAAGGAAATCGGCGCTTCAAGGGAATCAACACCCCTCTCTAAAGCAAATTTTGAAAATCTCTTCCATTTGTAAATATAAGATCTTTTTGTCGATTGTCTCTGGGCTGCCTCTATGATCGTCTTCACTGGCGTAGAAAGGGATGTTASTTGGTTTCCTGGACTGGGAATATGCGCCAAGCTGTCAGCCTCAACGTGTGGACATCTGGATACAGCACCCGGCCGTTCTGCTCCGACAACAGATCCTCCCTCTTTGGGAGCGGCTTGAAAATCCCCCTGGACATTTGAAGGGCCAGGGAGAACCARGGTTGCCTTGGCCACCACGGAGTTATTAAGATACCCCGAGCCCGATCGTGAAGTAGCTTCGACACCACTCGTGGTATGATGGGAAATGGGGGAAACGCATAGATTTCTCTCTCCCCCCAATGCAACAGAAACGCATCGCCTAGGCAATTCGGGATTGTATCCTTGTACACCCGGGCGCAGAACAGATGGCACTGACTGTTCCTCACTGAAGCAAAAAGGTCTATCTCTGGTTCGCCCCATGCCCGGAAGAGAAGGGCTGTTACCTGTCTGTGTAAAGTCCATTCGTGGTGAGCAAGAGGACTCCTGCTCAAGTAATCGGCCAGTACATTTTGCTCCCCTGGCAAATGAATTGCTAACAGATGTATGTTTCTGTCTATACACCAAGTCCAAATTTTGAGTGTCATGTCTAGCAACTCCTTGGAATGTGTCCCTCCTTGCTTGTTTACATAGAACATTACCGTGGTATTGTCCGTCACCAGCTGGACAACCTGATTCTTTAGAACCGGTTCGAATGACTTTAAAGCCTTCCCTACTGCAAGTAACTCTAAAAGGTTTATGTGACACATGGCCTCCGAAGGCGTCCAGGTTCCTTGGGCTGTCAACCCATCCACATGTGCTCCCCACCCCATGAGTGAGGAGTCCGTGGTTAGAATTTTGGAAGGCCTGGGTTGTTGGAATGGCAGACCATTGCACACATTGCGGCGCTCCGACCACCACATTAACTCCTTGCGTTGTTCCGTAGGTAAAGACAGGAGCATATTGGAACTGTGCAATAATGGGTTGAAAACCGATAGGAACCATGCCTGTAGGGGTCTGAGATGAAGTCGCGCATGTGGTGTCACTGCAGTAGTCGATGCAATGTGGCCTAAAATTATCTGAACCTGTTTTGCCCTTATGACACTTCTTTCTACTGCCTGCAGCACCAAGTCTCGTAGKTTTACGAAGCGTTCTTCGGGCAGGTATGCTTTCTGCGCCTCCGAGTCCAAGAGGGCACCAATGAACTGCATCCGTCTTGAGGGAATGAGATTGGATTTCTCCCAATTCACTATCAGACCTAAAGACTGGAGAAGAAATAACGTTTTGTTTATGTGAGAAACCAATTTATCCCTTGAATTTGCCACAATCAACCAATCATCAATATACGGGTAAACCGTTATCCCAGATGTGCGGAGGTAAGCCGCCACTGTGGCCATACATTTTGTAAAAACTCTTGGGGCTGTTGCTAACCCGAAAGGTAATACAGAAAACTGGTAAGCATGACCACCAACCATGAAGGTTAAGAATCTACGGTGGTGGACATTGATTGAAATGTGGAAATAAGCATCCTTCAAATCTACCGTTGCAAACCACACTTTATTATTTAACAAAGGAAGAATCGTCTTAAGAGACACCATCCGAAACTTTTTTGTAACAATAAATCTATTAACTCCCCGTAAATCCAATATTGACCTCCTCCCTTCTTAGATACCAGAAAATATCTAGAGAAAAAACAATGTCCATACAATGATGGATGAACTGGACAAATTGCCCCTTTGGACAGTAAAGTCGTAATCTCTTCTAATAATGCGGGAGATGGCTGCGTGGATCTTACATAGCCCACTGGGGGTAAATTGTCAAACTCAATGGAGTAACCATCCTTCACAATTTGAAGGACCCAAGAGTCTGTAGTAATAGTAGACCAAACATCATGAAAAGGAGCCAAACGTGCTCCAAAATAAGGAGTGTTTGAATGCATAACACTAGAATCTCTATAAACAGGAACTTCACAAATTGATGTAGGAACTGAAGAAACTAATTCAAATAACTCCAGCGTTGCAACATCCATAGAGGTAATGTCAAAAACGCTGCTTATTTCCCCCAGCGCGGTTGGGTTTGTTTTGATAGGGTTGGAATCTATTCCTCGCACCATATGATTGCTTTCTTGGGACATATGGTTTGTTGTTCTGGGTTGCGCGTTGCTGTAGTTGGTTTCCATAAAAATTACCAGCATTTCTTCTGTAATAAGGTTGAGATGTTTGCCAACGAGACTTCTGCTGGACGTAACCATGACGTGGAAACCCATATATCTGCATCGTCTTTTTCATCTCTTGGTTATGCTTCAGCTTATCATCAGTAGATGGGTGAAATAAACCTTCCTCATGCATGGGAAGATGTTCAGCCAGAGAGCGTCCTTCCTCCGATAGAGCAGAAGCGCGTAACCAAGCGTGTCGTCTAATTGCAGTGGCATTATTGAAGACTTTACCCGCTGTCTCCGCCATATGCTTGGCAAAATCCTTCTGAAACTTTGCCAGCAGTATAGCTTCAGAGTGAAAAGCTCGTGGTAGGCGCTGTTCATCTTCTGGTATAAGATCGATATATGGTAGTACTTTGTTCCAAAGGAACGTCTGATACGCGCTCATGTAAGTTGCGAAATGAGCCATCCTAGTGTAAAGCCCTGCTGCCATGTGAGATTTCTTGCCCATGGCATCTAATTTCCTCCCTTCCTTATCTGAAGGGGTTGGATTAATTTTCTTTGCTTTTTGTCCATTACCTACTTCTGCTATAACTGTATTCGCAACCGGTGGTTTGGCTATCCAGTTTGCAGAAGAAAYGTCTATTCTATARAAATTATCCACTCTTCTAGGCATTGCGGGTGTTAGGGAAGGAGAACCTTCTGATGCCTTTGCCAATTTAAGTAAGTATGGCAAAGCAGGAAGCGCAGTAGTGACAACAGAATCCTGTTGCTSTGCAGGAAACATAGGYTCCTCAACGGATTCTGGTGGCTTAGGCGTTGGTAAGTCAAGCGCACGAATCYTTCTAGCCAGTAGTGATGTAAATTTTGAGTAATCTTCATTCGTTGTATCCTGTTCTGCATCTCTAGCAGTGTCTTGACTAATCAAGTCCTCGTCCGAGGACTCCAAATCCTCCAATTGAGTTAATTCATTTTGTGGTATTGGTAGCAAATTGTCTTGAGAGTCCATAGGCTCAGAAATTTGAACCTGTGATCCTTTTGATTTCTTTGCGTGTACTCTTTTAGCACGCGTATGTTCAACATTAGAAGTGTTAGTTGCAGTAGATCCAGTTGGGTGCCATTGCGTGGGCGTTGGGGCCCCGCAATAAACCCATTGGCCATTTGGTGCAATCTGCCAAAAACCTCCTTGACTAATAAAAGGAGGATTTTGGTGGTATTGACTTCCTTGGCCCATAAAGGGCGCAGTTACTGGAAAGTTTCTCCTTTATCACTGAAGAAGCCTTAGAGCCCGCATCGGGCGGAAACTGAAGGGTCGCCCCTTCATTTGTTTCATTTATAAGCTCATTATTAAGTGTAGTCGTCATTTTGTTTGGCGGTTGGATCATCAGAGCCGCTTCTCCCTCCTTAAGGAGTTTTTGCGGCTTGTCTTTCTTTAGTTGGGAAACCTTATCTGCTTCACCTCCTTCCGAAGGTTTGCCAGGCTTAATTTTTTTAATTTTAATTATTTTCTTTTTCTTTGTTGAGGGATCGATCTTCTCAATTTCGTCAGTTATTTGATTTTCCGCCACTTTTGGCGGTAAAAGAGCTTGTTCATATAGGGCAGCTTTCAGCCGTAATTCCCTATTTTTCCTCGTTTGCGGCGTGAAGGCTGCACAAATTTCACAAGCCTGGGAGAGATGTTCCTCTCCCAGGCAAACCAAACAATGAGGGTGTGTGTCGTTATCTGGATATTTATTTGGGCACGACACACACTTTTTAAAAGAAGTAGTAGCCATTATATTTTAGTTTACTGAATTCTCTATCTCTTGTAGTCCCTTCCGTTGCTGCGTTTTTACGCGGAGATAAAGAACTGAGTGCGGCCCCTTGTGAGGGCTATTTATAGAGGGGCTTGAGGAGGGCGGGGCTGCTCTAACTGTCATACTAATCTCGAGACCTTTCCGTTGCCTGCGCGAGCGCGCAGGATTATACCATAGGTGCAAATCACGGTGACCACGTGGGGAAACTTGGGGCACCATTTGTAGACATGTAGCTCACTCTGGGTTTATAATATGGCTAAAGATTGGGCAATAAGCTGGTATAGTATTGTATGTTTATTAAAGGAAAGTGGAATAAAATAAAACATGCAAAAGTCATACCTGACCTTTAAAGATAGTTGATACTTGGTTTAAGCATTTCAGCAAATGAATATCTGATAATCACATAATTCTGATTATGTGATGCAACAACATCAGAACATTAAAAGGTAAAAGTTTCCCCTTGACATTAAGGCTAGCCGTGTCCCACTCTGGGGGGTGGTGCTCATCTCCATTTCTAAGCCGAAGAGCTGGCGTTGTCCGTAGACACCTTCATGGTCATGTGTCCAGCATGACTGCATGGAGCACCATTAACTTCCCATAGAAGCGGTACTTGTTGATCTACTCACATTTACATGTTTTCGAAAGACTGGGTTGGTAGAAGCTGGGGCTAACAGCAGGAGCTCACCCAGCTCCTGGGATTCGAACTGCCAACCTTTCGGTCAGAAAGTTCAGCAGCTCAGCATTTTAACCCACTGTGCCACCAGGGGCAGAACATTACTTCTTTCCAAATCAAAATAAAGGCAGTACGCTATTTGCTAGATTTTGTTAGAGAAACTGTCTTTGCTAAGTACAATAGAGATCAGTGCTCACATTCAGATTGAGACACAGTCAATATTAAGTTGAGGGATACTGACAAGCTAGAACATGCCCAGATGAGGGTGACTAAAAAAGTCAAATGTCTAGAAGTCCTGAATCCCTATGAGGAGGCGACTTTAAAAGCTGGGTGCGTTTAGCCTGGAGAAGTGGTTGAGTGGAGACATGATTGCCATGTTTAAGTATTTGAAAGGATGTCATAAGGAAGAGGGAGCAGGCTTGTTTTCTGCTGTCCTGGAAACTCGAGTGATGGGTTCAAATTGCAGAAAAAGAGATTCCACCTGAACAGTAGGAAGAACGTCCTGACCGTATGAGCTGTTCAACAGTGGAACTCTCTGCCTCAAAGTGTGGTGGAGGCTCCATCTTTGGAATCTTTTAAGCAGAGGCTGGATGGCAAACTTACCTGTCTGAACACATCTCCCTCTATGAGTCTACAAGAGCTTTAAGATCAGCTGGGGAGGTCCTGCTCTTTGCCTCAACCTCTTTGCAAGTGCAACTGGTTGAAACGAGAGACAGGGTCTTCTCAATGGTGCCCGCTTGGCTGTGGAAACCTTCCCCAGTGACATCAGGCAGGCCCCATCCCTCTTGGTTTTTAGAAAGAAACTTAAGACCTGGCTTTTTATGCAGGGGTTTGGTGAATAGGAAACTACGGACTGAGACCAACAGCTTGAATAATGGACTATGGATTTTGGAAACTATTTGGACATGAAATCATGACGACGTTTTATATGTGGTTATAATCTGTTGGATAGATTGTTATATGTTTTAATTGCTTATATGCTTAGATCGTTTATATTTTTATGAAATGTGTTTTATTGTTTACCTGTGTAGAACTGAATTTTTCCTGGGTCAAGAAAGGTGGGATAGAAATGAAGTAAATAATAAATCTCTCAGGGTTGCTTTGTGTTTTTCCTGCATGGCAGAATGGGGTTAGACTGGATGCCCTTTGCGGTCTCCCCCAACTCTATGACTTTATACACAAGGTTTAAAAAAAAAACAATGGTAGGTAAAGACACAATAGGCCAGGTTTATTCACAAAGAAGTTTCTATTTAAAAAAACAACAACAAATAAAATACTAGTCCTTCAGACAGATGAAGGGACCTTATTAGCAACTAAAATGAACATGAGTGGGTTAGGTAAACTAGTCCATATTTTCACAATGAGCAGAGGATTATAACTTGCAGCTAGAGAGGATGTCTTCTACCAGCCGTTTGTAGACCCAAGCGTCGCCCTTCAGCCGCTGCCTGCGAATGCCCACGACTTCAGGCCTGCTCAGCTGGCAAACCTCCAGCTCAAACTGCATTGTCACTTTGCCAAAGTCTGACTGTGTTTTGCACTTCAGCTTATAGCTGTGTAAGACAAAAGAAAAAGCAGAATTAGTTCAGGCACTTACAACAAGCAAGGTATTTCAGGAGAGATCGTTACATGAGTAAATTGGGTAAAGAGCCAACTTCTATGCAAGCCTTACATTGAGGACCAATATATTCAGTTAGTGTAATCAGATGGAAAAGTGGGGGATGGGGAGGAGCTAGAAGGTGAAGGAATATGTCACTCTGTAAGACACGGGTTAAACACTCTATGTTCCTTTTACCCTGACATAAAGTCTCCCTTTAATGACCCATAGATATACAATGACAGATCTGAAAATGCATGTTGAATTACACACCATATGATTATTGTGAGTAAGAAGGCAGCAAAGGGATGGGACATTTGGGTCCTTTGGATAGTACGGAACTGCACATCCTAGCATGTGTTAACTATGCTGGTTAGATTAATGGAGTTGCAGTTCATCATCATCTAGGGCTGGGCTTTTTCAGCCACTGAGCCCTTTTTGAAGCAAAAGTTTCTCGTGGAGCCCCAAGAAATGTTTCTATATTATATTATATTATATTATATTATATTATATTATATTATATTATATTATATTAATCAGGCATGGGCAAACTTTTGGACACAGGGGCTGCATTGCGTTTTAAAATTTGACAGACGGGTCAGGCCAGTGGCAGATGGTTGGAGAGTGTCAGTGTCAATTAATTGAAAAACACATGAACAAATTCCTATGCACACTGCACATATCTTGGTTGTAGTGCAAAACAGAAAGAAAGAACAATGCAATTTTTAAAATGAAGAACAATTTATGAAGAACATAAACTTAACAGTATTTCAGTGGAAGACTCCAGGGAGCATCCAGTCCAACCCCTTTCTGCCATGCAGAAAAAGCACTATCAAAGCACCACCTACAGATGGCCACCTAGCCTTTGTAGTAGTGGTAGTTGTAGTAGTAGTAGTAGTAGTAATAGAAACCCCAGGGGTCATCCAGTTCAACTCCTTTCTACCATGCAGAAAAAGCACAGTCAAAGCACCATCCACAGATGGCCACCTAGCCTTTGTAGTAGTGGTAGTAATAATAACAGAAATCCCAGGGGCCTTCCAGTTCAACTTATTTCTGTCGTGAAGAAAAAGCACAATCAAAGCACCTCCATGAGCAGTGGGAGGGAAATAGGGTTTTGGAAGCAAAGAAGGGTCTGGGCGGAAAGGAAAAGAGTTTCGGCAAGGGGAGGCAGGGGCAAAAGGGTCTGCACTCCGGGAGGACACTGCTGCTGCTGGTTCTGCAGTTCCAAACTGTAAGTTCCCTACATTTCTCAGGAGAAGAAATAGAAGGAGGCAGGAAGCAGCATTGCACCATAGAGCCTCTTGACGATTACTCATAGAGCTCCAAGGGCTCCATGGAGCACAGTTTGAGAACTCCTGATATATTGAGTGACACATTCCTCAACTCTGAATTGAAAGTCAAGAGAAAAAGTTACTGTCAAACACTGGGCTAAACTGAGACTTGACACTTACCCTTTCTGTACATATTCAACTTGCTTTTTGGGCAGCACAGCAATTATCTCCTTCAGCAGATCATCTGGATTCAGTAAGTTAGTTGTGGTCACATTGTAATGAGCCTAGAAAAAATTCAACCAAAACAGTAGTCTTTCACAGCTACTTGTGATTGATGTGTTGGGTGCACTGAACTGTTCGCACCAATTGGTTTCATTTTCTTGTCCAATTCACCATCAGAGTACTTCACTAGTTCTCTAAAATTATGCGTCTTGGGACGATTCCAAATGCATAAACTAAGTAGCATAGTATGGGAAAGGGGGTCATCTTTGGCTAACTTTACCATCCTGCAAATTAAGATCGAACACCAACATCACTCTGCACTTCAGGTCTAAACACTTGCTTCTCATTCCCTTGGGTTTTCGTTCTGTTTAACCTTTCAGTCTAGTCTTGTGCATAAAAGCCCAAAGGCATTTTATTTCAGATAACTACCACTTCAAAGGTGGTCAAAGGAGCTTCAATGTTTTGCTTTTCTAAAACCAAATATCTTGGTGTTAGAGCTGTAACTACCATACCACTTGTATTTTACTGAAGTTTAAATTTGAGTCATGAACTCTCTTGAGAATATCCTACCTACTTGCCTAGTAGTAGTTAAGCATGACATCTGGGCCTTTTTGTCAGATTTCTGTTCTGGCTTGATCAGAAAAGCTATACTACAAGAGCCATTTGGTAATACAAGGGCATTCAGCTGTAGCTGAGTCTCTGCCACTGAATTCCTGAAGCTGAGAGTTGCTAAAGCTGACCACAATTTGGACTTAAATTTGCAAGTAACCTTCCAAATTTTGTCTTTCTCTATTCAAAGTCCTAAAACCTACTGGACTGTGAATTTAAGCAGGGCAGAGAGAGAAAATAGGGCAGAGAGAGAGAGAGAAATATTTAGTTAGGGCCAGGGCCACTTGCAAAACTTTATGTGGGAAGACAAGGCAACTCAGTTTAGTATGTTATGTCTTTATCGTATTACACAGTAGCTGCTCCAAATTCATACACTGCAAAGACTGGTACCACTAAACCAAAATTATTCAACAAGTTATGTCGGGAATGAATGAATGAATGAATGAATGAATGAATGAATAGAACTTTATTTATAGCCCACCCTATCTCCCGAAGGGGACTCAGGGTGGCTTACAACAAAATATTTATTTATTATTATTTACAGTATTTATATACCGCCTTTCTCACCCCTGGGGGGACTCAACAATGAAAAACATTTGATGCCAACAGTAATAATTAAACAAATAAAATAATCAATACATTATAGACCAATGTAAATAAACAAATAGAATAAAATCAAACCGACAATTTGTCGGCAATCAGGTAGGGGCTTACCATTTGAGGAATGTCACACACACATATACCACAAATCTCTGTTTTATTGTGCTGGGGATCCTGGATGTTATAGCCAAAAGAGGTATCTGTATTGACTTCCATATTTAGCTAGAAAGTGTCAGATAATTTCATTATTGAAAGAAATCCCAATAGGCTGGGCAAGCCTACCTTTAATTTCCTTGGGCCATCTTTTGCAGGCCCCTTCTTTTTATTTGGTGTCAGCATTGTAATCACTTTATCCAAACCTCTTTCAAGGCTCCCAAACATTTTGGTTCCTTTCCTTTTTTGGCCACTTTCCATATGAGCTTGGTTCAAGTCCAATTCTACCGAGCGACACCTGTTCCGAGATAGGAAGCGCACCATTACTTTCAGCAGCTGGGAATGCAGTTTTAGACACACACACACACACACACACACACACACACACCAGTGAAAGGTCTTTTAACTACTGTTTCGGAATGGGAGAAGGGAGAAACTGACAAAGAGATGGCTAAAGGACTGGCGGCACCACAGTAATTTAGGATTTTGTGAGAGAACTGTATATGTGCTCCAATTCTCCGGGGGCACAAGAGTGAATTTTAATTATGGAAAATAGGAATGTATCCAAGACTACTGGAGTGTGTAATGTTAAAGATTTTTTCCCCCACAGCCTTTTAATATTTGTTGGTAAGTGTAGGAAAGGATTTAAATAGGTTTTTGCAGAGCAAACATAGATGCCATTGCAAAAAGCTTTGCACATCAATACAAGGATTATGACTGAACAATAGACTGTCTGAATATGTTCAAGTAACTGGACGTTTACCTTCTCTCGGGGCTAATGACTCTTGCCGTTAACTCTTCTGGTTTTGCAGGTGTTGGTAGCTTAAATGGGGTTTCTCTGGTGACTTGACTCCTGTCTGCAAGAAACACCACCCAAGTTTGAATGAGCAGATTTAGACACAGGCTTTATGATTCCTCCTTGCTCCTCATGCTTATTAGCTTGGTAGCAAGACAGGGTCACCCACTGGCAGTAGCTTGGGCACATTTCACAAATCACCCAGGTGTGAACAGAAAAATTATAAGCTTAAAGAACTCCATCTCCCACCTCAATGAAGCACCCAAAAAACTGGATAAAGACTGGATACACTCAGTGCCCCCAGGAAGTGAGATGCTTTAAGGTGGGCTATTAAAAGGAAAGCATCAAAATGAAAGGGATGGAGAATTCAGACCTCAAACACGAGGTGGAACTTAAAGGAAGACTCTGGACAGCAAAAAAGTTAAATCTTTGCGAGTTGTAGTGGAATAAGATCAAAACAAGTAATCACAAGTAACTTTTCAAGTAACGAAGTAACAAGGCGTTCTTATTTAGATATTTTATATCTATACCCACACACAAATACACACCCACACATATGTATAATACAAAATGTCTGTGTAGTGTTTAAAGAAAGAAAAATGACCGTGCAACATAGTGAATTCTCACCTACACAATATTAATTTAATAACAAAGGGAACTGAATTTTTAGATGTTTATGTTAACACTTAAAATTAGATAAAATACATGTAAAGAACTGGAAGATAGGAAGAACATCAGATAGTATGGGAAGACATGACCACCAGTTTTGACATTGGATGACAACAGTGTGTTATCTTCTGTTACGGAGGACATTTGTAACTTTCAAAACTTTAGATGAACTTCCAAAACCATGTATAATAGTACTTGAATTGAAGATACAGATCTAATAATTATACATCTGTATCTTAGCTTGAATTAAAAATAGGCAGAAAGTAGTAGCCAATACTCCAGAAGACAGGAGCAGAATTCAAAACTATCTTAACAGATCTGAGAGATGGATCAAAACTACCAAATGAAGTTTAACAGGGACAAATGCAAGATACTCCACTTAGGCAGAAAAAAAACGAAATGCAAAGATACAGAATGGGGGACGCCTGCATTTTCACATGCCTGCAGTACATGTGAAAAAGATGTTGGGAGTCCTCATGGACAAGTTAAACATGAGCCAACAATGTGATGTGGCGGCTAAAAAAGCCAATGGGATTTTGGCCTGCACAAATAGGAATATAGTGTCATATAGGAAGTCATGCAACCCCTCTATTCTGCCTTGGTCAGATCATACCTGGAATCACACTGTGTCCAGTTCTGGGCATCACAATTTAAGGGAGATGTTGACAAGCTGGAATGTGTGCTGAGGAGGGTGACTAAAATGATCAAGGGTCTGGAGAACAAGCCCTGTGAGGAGTGACTTAAAGAGCTGGGCATGTTTGGGCTGCATAAGAGAAGGCTGAGAGGAGACATGATAGCCATGTATAAATATATGAGAGGAAATCACAGGGAGGAGGGACCAATTTGTTTTCTGCTGCCCTGGAGACTAGGACACGGAACAATGGCTTCAAACTGCAAGAAAGGAGATTCCACATGAACATGAGGAAGAACTTTCTGACTGTGAGAGGTGTTCAGTAGTGGAACTCTCTGCCCAGAGTGTGGTGGAGGCTCCTTCTTTGGAGGCTTTTAAACAGAGGCTGGATGGCCATCTGTTGGGGGTGTTTTGAATGTGGTTTTCCTGTTTCCTGGCAGGTTCGACTGGATGGCCCACAAGGTCTCTTTCAACTCTATAGTTGATTCTAAATATAAGATTTCTCTTCCCCCTCAATCCCCTTCCTTGGTGATATAGTAGACATTTGTATAGTCCTAATCTACTAATCGGAACTCCACAACCCTCACCTCCTTTTCTTTTTGTGTGATTTTTTTTTGAAATGAATAATAAAAATATATGGAAAAAATAAAGATGGCAATTTAACTGATAGTCAATAAAGGTAATTTAAAAAAAGTAACCAAGTATGACCCAGTGTTTTAATATGATGACTTGTTTAACAATATTTTAACTTTCCATCATCAGCTCTATCTTGTTGTGAGCTGTCTTGCAACCTGGCACTTACACAGATAAGCATTTTTAGAATGCTGTTGTGAGGATTCTTTGAAGAAGTTGTATCAAGTGAATTAAAAATGGGCAGAAAGTAGATTATGGGAACCTGTCATCACCCCTATTAAAACCTGTTCATTAGACACTGATATGGAAAATATTGATGAAATGGAGGGTTGGGGTAAAATGGGTCTTTTGGCCTTCAGACCTCTTGTTCTCCAACTACCTTAGGAGAAAAGTACACAAGATCTCTGCACAGCAAGACCACTGATCACAAGGCGCTGATATACTCATGGGGAAAGTGCATTCATAATAAGGAAGCCCTTTGCTATAGTGGCCTCATGCCAACTGACAACCTGTACTTCTACCTCACCCCCCAGCCCCATACAAGTATTTCCGAAAGCATTTCAAAGGCCTCCATACCTTCATGTGTACGTCCATGGTTTGGAGTGGTCAATACTCTGTTCTCATTCATGATCCTAGTTGGTGTCTTGGGAGGAGGCAGAATAAAGGGCTCTGGCTTTGCTGCAACAAGGGCATTACTGTTCTCTTTGTCGGCATGCTTCTTTGTTCCTCCTCTTCTTGGCGTGGGAAGGAGAGGTGATGTGAACTCTCCAACATCCAGCAACATTGGGGGCTTTTGAAACAGGAGGATATCGATGAAGGGAACATTTTGCGTTACTCTCATCGATCCATTTGTGCACAACAATCTCATTTCCTAAGATCTCAATCATCTCAATTATTGTTAAACACATAGTTTAGCTTTCTGAAGGGAGAAATCTATGTATCCACACATTAAATGATTTCCTTTTCTCATATCAGTGCATTAGTTCTTTATACAACCCCCCACACGCTGCAATGTGAAGAGGAAATATGAATCTAAGATGAACCTGCTCCTTTTCATAGTGATGATTAATCATTCTGTCATTGCCTATAATCTTTTTAGTGACATAAGCATGTGTAAATGAAATTTATGTGAATACAGTAGGATTTAGCACCTTTGTATGTTGCAGTCTTCTCCCAGGTTGCCTACCGCTCTGCAAGGCCTAGTACCCCTGCCCTCAACTATTCAGGGACCAGAACACAATGCAGGGAGAATGAGGACCAGCCTGTATGCTGAATTAATACAAGATGTTTATGAGTAAACAAGATATGTTACTTTTTAAAGAAGACTTTGTTTTTTGTCTCTGAGAGCATATTTTTAAACTAAGAGGTTTCAAGGGAGAGTATATGTTTTGGGCAACTGCAATTTCAACTTCAAAGAAACATTTCCAAAACTCTGCTAAGTATATGTTTTCTGTGCAGTGGCATGTCTTTGTCCCTGGCAGTTCAAAGACATGGTTTAGCAGTTTAACAGCTGAGTTACCTGTGTATCATTACATGAATGCTTGTGAACATCACTTTTTCAAAGGGTTGACTTCTAACAAGGTGATGCATTTTCTTGACTAGTGGTTTTCAAAAGGTGTTCTCCCGATGCTCAGAGAGATTCACATTTGTCAAAAGGATAAGACATCATTTTCCTTTTCAAAAAGGTTATCAATGCCATTTCTTCCAAAAGGGATGGGGGAGCAGAGGTCCTAAAGGACACTACCTTTCTGCAACTTGACTACAAAGGTGCAGTTGCCTGCTCCCCCTCACTTTCCACTGTTCGCTGAATGGCTGCGGGTAGGGCACCAAGCCCATAGAAGTTTCATAGAGTGTGCAGGGAGAGGGGACAAAACTTCATGACATGGCAGGATCTCAACTATTCTATACTTTTATAATGAATAGCCCCATATTCTGAATTTGTTCATTTCTACAAATTCCAGCTCAATCATGTTCCTAACCTTATCCTAGCAGAAACTTTTGAAACTTCTAAATTAGAAGATGTACACACTGTACTTTTATCACACTTTTATCAGCTGCATCTACCTGGGGCCCTTTCACATTGCACAATTGTAGTGTTGTGATGCCACCTTAACTGAACTAGTTCCATCTTATAGAATTCTAGGATCTATTATTTAGAGGGCCATTTACACTGATCAGCCAGAGAGCTCTCCTAGTGAAAGACCAGATTGCATAGGATGCTACCAGAGCAATTAAAGTATTTATTTATTTATTTTAAACATTTCTATCCCACCCTTCTCCCCCCTCCGGGGGGAGGGGGGGGGGCTCGGGGCGGCTAACATAGGCAACAATTCAATGCCATAATATCAATATAACAACGTAAAATCAAATACATAGAAAATTAAACAATAACATTAATTAAAATCATATACTAACATAGTCGCCTAATCAAAATCACATATCCATTTCCAATTGTCATAACAATCCTGTGGTCCGGTTCAGTGTCTAAAGTGCTGCTATGTCCACTAGCTGAAAGCCTGGCTCCAAAACCATGACTTTAGTTTTTTCCTAAAAGTAAGGAGGGAGGACGCCGATCTAATCTTACTGGGGAGCGAACTCCACAAGCGGGGGGCTACCACTGAGAAGGCCCTGTCCCTTGTCCCCACCAGATGCGTTTGTGACACCGGTGGGACCGAGAGCAGGGCCTCCCCAGTAGATCTTAAATTACAAGGTGGAACGTAGAGAGAAAGACATTCGGATAAGTAAGCTGGGCCGGAGCCGTATAGGGTTTTATAGGCCAAGACCAGCACTTTGAATCATGGTACCATAACTGTGTAGTGTGAAAGCATCTCTCATCTCCTTTCTAACACTAAATAAATGTATTGCCTGCTTACCTTCAATATTGCTTAATGACAATAGAAAGATGTCTTGGCCAATTGGCCCAGCGAACTCACGAATGTCTGTATTATGCAGATGTCATTGGACATGACCAAAGGTCAGATCAGGAATTATTTGTTTTAAGGAAGAGGTATAAAGACCAGTAGATTAATATCAGTTAAACCACTGAGCTGCTAATATTGCTGACCGAAAGGTCGCAGGTTCGAATCCGGGGAGCGGCATGAGCTTCCGCTGTCAGCCCCAGCTTCTGTCAACCTAGCAGTTCACATGCAAATGTGAATAGATCAATAGGTACCCCTCTGGTGGGAAGGTAACAGGGCTCCATGCAGTCATGCTGGCCACATGACCTTGGAGGTGTCTACAGACAATGCCGGCTCTTTGACTTAGAAATGGAGATGAGCACCAAACCCCAGAGTCAGCCACGACTGGACTTAATGTCAGGGGAAAACCTTTACCCTTTAGATTAATATTCCGTCCCAATAGGATACAGCCCCAGGTCTGAGAATAGTTTACATCAATTATTGGTACACTATCTTTCATTTGAAAAAAAGTAATTGTGATATATATACCTGTTTGGTTGTGGGAGTATTACATAACATTACTGGAAGGTCTTCAGTAGAGGCTAAAAACTCCATGGATCCAAACACATAAGGTGTTTCTTTACAGTCTGGGTCATCATCATAACTTAGGGTTTTCTTGACCTGTTCAGAAGAATGTTTTCAAAAATCTCATTGAACAAATCACTTTCAGATATGGTTTGTTGTTACTTCAAAATATTTTAAAAAGCAGGGCATTATGCTAAGCCAAGTGGCCAAGACTGGTACTGATAACCTATAGTTTAGTTAACAAGCCCATGCAATACTACTCCCATTAATTTTGGGTTGAGACCCAACAATAACATTTATTATGGTCCAAAGACCCTTACTGCACTGTAGGCATACAAAGTATGCAGACCCCATTTTGCTTATCATCTCTAGCAATGAAGGCATTCAAACTTGTGGTTCTCCGTGAGAAAATATTTGATAACTTTAAAACATCTAAGATTTGCCTCTGAAATTGTAAGAAATCCTTTCGTTTTATGCATTATGCTTTTTCAAGTACGATGCTCCTTCTGCGGAAAGGTCGGCACCTGTGAGATGTTCCTTCCATGTTGATCTCTTATTCAGGCACTAAACAACTTTCTGAACCTTTCAGCCAGGCTCCAGATATTACACTTTTAACAGGAATAATTTCATTACATAATAGCTTCTGAACCAGAATGCTGAATGCACAATGAGTCAAAACACAACAAAAAGGCATGACTGTTTAGCTTCAGCTTACTACGACTTAAGACAAAGCATGTGTTAACTCCTCAGAATGACACACTGCTTCTAGGATTAAAGGTAGATAACATTATTATTATTATTATTATTATTATTATTATTATTACCCTGCTCTTTCTCTCCACAAAGAGATTCATACCTTCCGCTCTCTTGATGGAGTGATGCCAACACAGTCTGCTGTTAGAGAAGGAATCCTCAGACGAACAGGCTTACCGTGAGCCTTCTTGGACTGAAGCAAAAGGTACGTTGCAGACACATTATCATATTTCCACTAATAAAAGAAAGCAGATGGTATCTTTTAAGTACATATGCCTTGGGATGAAGAAGATACTTGTCTAAGAATTACTAGCAATCCTAGAGAAGCTAAAATTCCCTACATTTCATTTTCGCATAACGGAAGAGACTAAGATTATACATTATGCTACTTATAATTTTTTTATCTGATATCAGGCACTGAATTCTATACAGCTATTTTCCTTGCAAAAACAGCAAAGGGGGTTGTGTTGTTGAAGGCTTTCACGACCAGAATAACTAAGGTGTTGTGTGGTTTTGCTTGTATCTGTGGCTGGCATTTTCAGATACAGGTGAAATGGCAGGAAAATTGTATTATGACTGTTGTGGCAGCAAATTGTTGCCAATTTGCAAGCCACCTTGAGTTGCCTTTGGGCTGAGAATGGTGGGATAGAAATACGGCAAACAAACAAACAAACAAACAAACAAACAAACACTGCTAGAAGACGGCCATACAGCCCAGAAACCACACAATACCCCAGTAAAAGGACTGTAGAGGAGAAACATGACCATGAGTAAAGTCATGCCTTTAAAGTCAAAGTCTGCCTCTGAGAACAAATCCAGGACACATATGTTGAAAATCCATGCATTTAAATTGAGAAAGGTGGGGAAACTGTCAAGACAGTACAGTAATTTCTCCATTTGCAGATTTAAATTTAATGGATTAGACTAATACATTGTCGCTAGGAACTTCTGCATCCTCCAGTGTGGTTCCATGGTCAACTTCTGCTGAAAGTTGACAATAGAATTGCATTGGAGGACCTAGAAATACCTAGAAAGGTGCTCTCAGTTTAAATAAAAATGTGTTTTTTCCACTGTCATGGAGGGGGGAGGTGCCTGCTCCCTTAACTCCATTGAATGTGATGGATGTGGGGATTTATCGAATATTTCAGTGCCATATCCCAAGCATGGAAGTGATAAAAGCCATGTGATATTTAGCAACAGGATAAACAACTAGATAGATTTTGGTACATAATCATTTTCCTGTAGAAGAAAGAAGGGAGAACATTCAGAGTTTTGCAGTCTGGTTCAAACTCCAAATTTGTCTTATTACTGTGAAGAGTTTTTGCTAAGTTACAGAAGAACACATGTCTGTGACTCTCATGTTTTCCTGCCCTTGGCCCCTCAGAATAAGGTGTGAATATTTTGTCTAGTTGAGTAAGTTTAGCCATTTAGAGTCAGACCCACATTCATCCTAGTCTTCCTCTTTATGATGAGAGATTTCTGTGAAATTTGCCTTCTGCCTCAAGCCTCTACTGTATTAATGTTATAATTGTAAAACAGTCTGTACTTTTCAAGTCAATGTGCCATGAAATATGCAGATTCTTACCATGAAATAAGCAGTTGATTGCCATGAAAAAGAAGCCTGGGCAGTAAAAGAATTTAGATTTGCAAAATATTCTGAAGAGATGTGAAAGGTAGTGAATTCTATGTATCACTCGTGACACACAGACACACACATGCCATATTGTTCAGGACAGCTGCAAAAGAGCAATTACTTAGCCAGTGGTTTTCAAACTGGAATTGTAGAACGTCTTGTCAAAGGCTTTCACGGCCAGAATCACTTGGTTGCTGTGGGTTTTCTGGGCTGACGTTTTGCCCACATAAAGAAAAACTACATTCAGAAAACAGGGGAATTCCAGACAAGAAACAAACAGGGCCAGCCAACACCTCCCAACAAAGGATTCCTCCAGGTAGGAAGTAGACCGGCTTTGGAACTGCAAGGCCATTCAGTGTTAATTAAGGTGGCCAATTGCAACATTCACACTTGCCTCCAACAGACAAGAGTTCTTTCTTCCACCTTGGGCATTCCACAGATATATAAATCTCACTTGCCTAGTTTTCAACAGACCTCACAACTCTCAGAAATCCTAACAGCTGCTAAACTGACTGGGATTTCTGGGAGTTGTAGGCCAAAACACCTGGGGACCCACAGGTTGAGAACCACTGCTCTAGAACATGGTCATACAGCCCGGAAAATTCACAACAACCCACTGGAACGATATAGTTCCTCAGAAGTTTAAGAGGGCCCACATTGGGTACAGCAATGATAACAAGATTTCCTTAAGAACTGTGTAGCCCATCATCCATTCTTATCAAGAGATATATAGAGGATTGCTGTGGTGACTTATAGGGGTGTCCTAGACATGTACCCTTTACATTCTATGAATTGATGGGACTGCCATGTGCCCTCTAACCGTCATCACAGACCACTGCAACAGCCATTGCTGCCACCATGACAATTCTACCAAAATATTTTTAAAAGTTAGATAACTCTGCATCTTCAGAGAAAAAGCAATGAACCACAAGTTTAAAGAAAGGCATAGTGTAAACTAGGCTTGTCCAGTCTGTAGCCCATGGGCGGAATGTGACTCAGGACAGCTATGAATGTGACCCAACACAAAATCATAAACTTACTTAAAACAGTATAATTTTTTTGTTTGTTTGGGTTTTTTTGTAACTTGATTGCATGGTTATTGAGACCAAACTTTGTAGATGACAACAGAATGAAATGGAGTAATTAGAATATATTTCATTTACAAATATCAGAGTTTTATCTGTAATTTGTGTTATAATTGCAATCAGTTCAGCAGACCTGCCACACAAGTTCAAAAAAACAGAAAACTAAAAACAAACAAACAAACAAAAAAACTCCTCCAGGCATGGCAGAGCATAATTAGGATTATTTTGTGGGGACTTTTTTTGTTTATTGTGGTGGCATATATTAACAAAATCATGCACAGACTCATCAGTTATCGTTATTTTATCTGTGGCCCAAGACAGTTCTTCTTCTTCCGATGTGACCCAGGGAGGCCAAAATCAATTTACACATGCAGAAATATATACACACACAGCCCTCCACCTTTAAAGGTTTGACTTTTGTGAATTTGATTGAAATGTTCTCTTTACAGAAGGTGACCAGCGTGGTGCCGGAGAAACTAAACATTCCTAAAGAAATATTCTCTCAGATAAAAAAAAATACAATTTTTAAAATTGCATTCTTTCACTTTCACTATGCCCCCAACTCCAGTGAATGTGAATGGATTGCTGGATATACTCCATTGTAGAGAAATACTCATCCACATCTTCAGTTATATGCTGTTACTGGCTAGCAGAAATGCATCTGTTGTTGACTTCATTATTAAAAAGTACAAGTAAATTACGTGTCTGCCTGTCTCACATACAGAACAGTTCCAGCCAGTAGCAGACCTAAGAAGTATGTTTTTTTTGGAATCCCTACTATATTTCAACCACATGTGAATTCTCCAGTGGGAAATGTATCTGACAATAAGGCAGGCTTTTTCAATGTTATTTCTTCTCAACATCTGGAAAGGCCCTTCTTTTCACTACAAAATATTTAAGTAGCTGCATATACTGTTTCAAATTGATCCCTTATAAAGAGATCTAACAGTAATAATAATAACAATAACAATAACAATAATAATAATAATTATTATTATTTATAACCTGCCACCATCACCCCTAAGGGGACTCGGGGCGGCCAAGCCCAAAATAATACAACATAGTAAACACACAATAACAAAATATATCATAACAAAATATGCTTTCTACCTTTTAATTTTTGAGAAATATTACTCTTCCATGAACAGTGTTCGGAAAGTATGTGGGGAAGGTAAAAAGGGGCAGAGGAGAATCTAGGTCACGTAGACAAGAACTAAGAACCAGAAGCAGAAACTAATTCAGATTTTTTTTTTCCTCTATCAATTGGATCTGTTCTGTTCCTCTATCTGTTAGACTGACTACTTCATCACACTACAGAAAAAAATCCACTTAAAATCCGGTTTCTGCCTCCTGCAGAATTCTGGGGTTTGTAGTTTAGTGAAGCTGTTAAAGACTCCTCCCTAAACTACAAATCCTAGAATTCTGCAGGAGGATTTTTTCTCTAGTGTGATGAGGCCCTCAGTAAATTACATTAAATCACAGAGACAGATAAATCAATCCCTAATGGTTTATAATGGACCCTTACAGGCCTATAGGGGACCCTGGTGGCATAGCGGGTTAACCCCCTGAGTTGTTGAACTTGCTGACTGAAAGGTCAGCAGTTTGAATCTGAGAAGAGGAGTGAGCTCTCGCTGTTAGCCTCAGCTCCTGCCAACCTAGCCATTCGAAAACATCCAAGTATGAGTAGATCAATTGGTATCACTTCTGCAGGAAGGTAACAGCGCTCCTTGCAGTCATGCTGACCACATGACCTTGGAGGTGTCTATGGACAACGCCGACTCTTCGGCTTAGAAATGGAGATGTGTACTACCCCCCCCCCCCCGAGTCAGACACAACTAGAATATTAGCCAGATAAATTGTAATTCAGATCAATTGCTAGATCCAGAACTACCTTCTGCCTAATAGTCTCAACATTGCCTATAGAAGTTGAGAAGGCCACCTAGAATACACCCAATATTCTTCCAACTGTATGCTGCTGAGGAAATCTGCTAGAATAGGGCAAGGATCCAAGGAAGAGACCTAAGGCCCCTTCGACACAGCTGAATAAAATCCCACATTATCTGTTTTGAACTGGAATATATGGCAGTGTGGACTCATTTCAAAGCAGATATTGTGGGATTTTTCTGCCTTGATATTCTGGGTTATATGGTTGTGTGGAAGGGCCCTAAGCGAGCTTGAAAACAAACCCAGGATTTCTTGGAAGAGTTGTAAACCTTTGATGCAAAACAAAGTGAAATTAGTATCTTTATAGCTCTTAATCAGCATATTAGACAGCTTCAAACGTAGTGACAGAACAATTTATAATTAGAATGTGTAACACCTATATTTAAGGATTTAAATTAATACTGAATTAGAGACGTTAGCTTTGAGAACCACTGTACAAGATTTAGTTTTACCCCTATGAACAAATACATTTTGGCCCACTTGGTTCATTCAACAATTATTATTAAAGTCAAATATTACCTCTGAAATGACATCTGCCATGCTTTCTCTGCTACATTTGTGAAAGACAGACAGTTCGGTTATGCAATCTTCGTCAAGATGGCCAAGCTTTAAAAAAAATTAAATACTGATGTCAAATGCTGATATTTGCAGTCTTTTTAAAAAGTAATAACTATCATATTTTTACTACTGGGTATTTTGCATATTTCTGCATCTGATTACTAAGCATATGTAATCGTGAGAACATTTTGCACTTAACTATATTGTCATATACACACACACACACACACACACACACATACTTATTGACAAATTCTCTGTACTGAAGAAAAATGTATAGATATGTAAATTCATCTTCTGAATTCTAACATATACACAGGCAATCATAAACAGGACTGCATTAGGCTTCACAACACACACTGGATCTATTAAAGTTAGTCTTCTGCACAACTGGGTGAGGGATGAGATTGGCAAGTACAGAAAGATGAGGGTGAACCCCCTGAAAAATGTCAGACATAGTTCATCTGGTATCAGGCAAAATATTTGGAAACTGGGAGCAATCCCCTAGCTATTCCACATTAACAACCTAATCCTTGATGTGTCTTCTACAACATAAACCTCAGTGGGTTCAGTGCAGTTTACTTCCTAATGAATTTGTACAGGATGAATATGAGACATTTAAAAGCCTCTACAAATAATACATCTTCTTACATATTCCCAGATGCAATTCCCACTTTATTAAAGTCAGTGGTTCCAAACCTGTGGTCCGTGGACGACCAGGGGTCCCCATGAACTAAAATATGGTCCACAGCCTCACCATTATTACACCGTTGCAACAAGAGTGATTGGTCTCACAAAAGCCTCTTATAGTGCTAAAGCTTATTAAATATGGTTTTCTATGGGTGAGCAGATGGCAACTACTGGATGGCATGTTTTGTATCAGAAACTAGAGCTGATGTGGTATATCCAATGCAATTTTCTGAATCAGCACCTAAAATAACTAAACAAAATCTAAAGTTGACCAAAAACTGATTCGTAACCCTTTCAGTACTAATACTGGAGAGTGGTCCTGGTCAAAAAAGGTTGGGAACCACTGATTTAGGCCCTTGATTCTTCTTCAAGCCATGACTTCTACAGCTCTGGCTTTACCTTCATATCCTAGATCACTCAGCCTCAGTTCAAATTTTGGGAGCTAGTATGTCCTTCCGCTTTCCAAATATGTTATTAGCATTAATTTCTTCATTAGAGCTATAATTTTGTATGATCTACTGTATCTCCTATTGCTATAGCACACTCTTCCTTTGAGGGTTCAGAAAAGATGCAAACAAGAACAGCTTAAATACACATAGCCAAGCAGCAATAAAGCAATAGTGTTAGAGTGGAGGAACAGTGACACTCAATGGACGACGGGAGGCCGGAATAATTTCATCTGGCTCATCTCTTTCACAGAAGCACAAAAATATGTATAAAAGATTTTTTTCAAACCGATCTACTGCTCATTATATTATTGCCATTATTTTTATTGCATTATTTTGTTATTGTTAACAATTTTATTTGATGTTATTGTCTGTTTGTATGTATGTTGCCTTATTGTGATTATTTGAGCTTGGCCTCATGTTAGCCACCCTGAGTCCCTTCGGGGGGATGGTGGTGGGGTATAAATGAAGTATTATTATTGTTATTTATTATTATTATTATTATTATTAATAATAATAATAATAATAATCCTACTATAGATGCAAGGCATGTTTTATCAAGGTCAGAGTTTTGGAAACATCTGATCAAATGGTGAAATTTTAAATAAATCTTGCACAGAAGTGTTTCTAAACAAGTCTAAAGGACATATGGGATTACTGGTAAAGAAATAGAGCTTGTTTTTTTAACTATAAATTGCTGGGCATGCCAAGTGGGGGATTACGGCAGTGGTAGTCCCTCTAAGATTAACTTTTCTTAACCTTAACATACATTGAAGATTCAACTGGTCTAAAAGCCTAAATAGATTCTGCCAGTCAGAGCGAAGAAAAAGCTAGGCTACATAAAGAAACAATCTTACATAATATCAATGTCATATATATCCTATTTGCACATGTACCCAATAGAAAGCTTTTTTTAAAAAAAATTGCTCTGGGTTGAAAGATCAAAAATAAACAAGGAAACTAATGGTAAGTGAGTTATTTTGCAAATCAATTTTTGTTTTAACTATACAAGCTAACCATCAAATCCTTTTTTTTTTTTTTTGAAGTCTTAGATGAAAATCTGGGTTCATCAGATGGTTTTCATTTACATAGTGTCTTCTGAATGTTCAAACACATCCCATACATTCTTTATAGTTCTTACAGTTCAGGCATAAGCAAACTTTGGCCCTCCAGGTGCTTTGGACTCCAACTCCCACAATTCTGTTAGGAATTGTGGAAGTTGGGAGTCCAAAACATCTGGAGGGCCAAAGTTTGCCCATGCCTGTTATAGCTGGACAGTCGTATGCCAGTACAGTGATACAAGTTGCCCTCTGGCAGACATCCATGAGAGGCACACAATGGTTGTCATACTGTCAGAAAGCACATTTGTCAGGGAAGAAACCCACAGTATTTTCCACTGAGCTCTGAATGTTAAGCATCTAGCAAAAGGCCATTATTTAGTGGCATGCTCCTCCAAGACACACCTTGAAGCTTGCTATCGTACCAGCTCAGACTGGGTTCAGATTAGCTGTATATTCTTATTCACAGTAATTATTTTACTCACAGGATATTTACTTTGCCACTGGACGGCAAAGGAGTCGCCGTGCATGAGCCAGGGATGACTTAAGAGATGCTTAACCATTATCCGTTTCTTTGGGTCCACCTAGTGGATAAGAGGATAAATGCATTTCAAAGTATAGCTATGACAAATCATTTTAAATAAACATGCAATATGTTGCCTAAGGCTTTCACAACCGGAATCACTGGGTTGCTGTGAGTTTTCCAGGCTATATGGCCGTGTTCCAGAAGCATTCCCTCCTGACGTTTCGCCCACATCTATGACAGGTATCCTCAGAGGTAGTGAGGTCTGTTGGAAACTAGGCAAGTGAGGTTTATACATCTGGGGAATGTCTAGGAGAAAGTACTCTTGTCTGCTTGACAAGAGTATGAATGTTGCAATTGGCCATCTTGATTAACATATAATTGCCCACTTCTATGGCAGGCTTGTGAGGTCTGTTGGAAACTAGGCAAGTGGGGTTTATATATCTATGTAATCTCGAGGGTGGGAGAAAGGACACTTGTCTGCATGTAAATGTTGCAATTGGCCATCTTGATTAGCATTTAATGGCCTTGCAGCTTCAAAGCTTGGCTGGTTGTTGCCTGGGGGGAGCCTTTGTTGGGAGGTACTAGTTGGCCCTGAATGATTTTGTCTGGAATTCCCCTGGGTTTTTTTTTTGGTGTTGCTGTTTATTTACTGTCCTAATTTTAGAGTTTTTACTACTGGTAGTCAGGAGTTTGCTCATTTTCATGGTTTCCTCCTTTCTGTTTGCGGCTTTGAATCTGCAAGGCCATTAAATGCTAATCAAGCTGGCCAATTGCAACATTCACACGTGCCTCAGGTAGACAAGATTACTTTCTATTGTCGAAGGCTTTCATGGCTGGAATCAATAGGTTCTTGTAGGTTTTTTCGGGCTATAGGGCCATGTTCTAGGGGCATTTCTCCTGACGTTTCGCCTGCATCTATGGCAAGCATCCTCAGAGGTAGTGAGGGTTGCTGAGGATGCTTGCCATAGATGCAGGCGAAACGTCAGGAGAAATGCCTCTAGAACATGGCCCTATAGCCCGAAAAAACCTACAAGAACCTAAGAGTACTTTCTCCTGGACATTCCACAGATATATATACCTCACTTGCCTAGTTTCCAGCAGACCTCACAACCTCACAAGCCTGCCATAGATGTGGGCAAAACATTAGGAGAGAACATTTCTGGAACATGGCCATTCGGCTCAGAAAACTCAAAGCAACCCAAACATGGAATATAATGTAGCATTCAATTTAAAAAAAAAAAAAACTATGAGGTTAAAGGCCTAAAAAGAAGTTTCTAGATTTTTTTTCCTCACGCTTTTACATCAAGATCAAGGCAGATACCAAATAAATTGTTGTCGTGCAATCTTTCACTGTTCAGGATGATGAAAACAAACTATCACCAATTTTAGGGATTCTATTTATTTTAAATAAAGCATTTGTAAATGCTTAAATAAAGCATTTGTAAATCACTGTTCAAGAATGAGATTCCTCTGCGGGAAAAAGGACAAGGTCTCAATCGACACTAACCACTTCAAGCAGCTTGAAACTGTAGTGGCAACACAAAATCCCACAAAAGAAAGCCTTGAGTGTATATTAGTGCTTTGTGGTTCGTATAATCACCATCCAGGCCTCTAACAGATTCTGCACAGTGAAACCACTTTCTTCACTACCAGTTTGAAACTGTGTTAAAGGATCAGTGTAGATGGAGCCAAAAATCATGCCACTAACTTCTGGCATTTCTGTAACTATGACAGGACAGTCAGTGTGATTGTTTACCTGTAGCATCTGGTGAAGAAGCAACACACTGCCAGGCGAAAGCCATTTTGGGATCTCATATTTCCCTCTCTGTAGAGAAAGCAAGTGCGTCATTCACTATAATCGAATTGATGAAACTTACAACAGTCATTGTTAAAATAGCACAGCAATTTTTCACAGCCATTTTGAAGACAATTGAAACAGTATCGGTTACTTTCAAGGGTCAGTCTTGAAGCTTAATAGCAACAGAGCTTGACCAGTGATGGGCAAGCTGGAATAGAAACATTAAATAGACCAGAGTGAACATCAATGCAGTGGAAGATTTAAGTCCAAAGCAGACAAGAATTAAACCATAAAACCTCTCATCTTTAGGAGAGAGGAATCAAAGAGCGTGAATGAAATTCAGTGTTAATAGCCAGTGTAATATCCAACATGCCACATGATTGAAGCTTTCCACCGTTTGCATCATAGCACTCAATCATTGCAAATACCACTTCATTGTGCTGGATGAGCTGAAGACATTTTATTCTGCGTGCCCAGTGCTGAAAGGTAATATAGGGGGAAGGCCCATTTTCATGGCCTGCTTTATTTCTGTGATGCCTAATAGAGCCAAATATAAGACATCTGTGATAGAAGAGCAAGAAGTGATTTTATCATTGTCAACATCTACTGAAGCATAGGTGGGAAAACAATGTAGATGGCTTGTCGAAAGCTTTCATGGCCGGAATCACTGGGTTGTTGTAGGTTTTTTTCGGGCTATATGGCCATGTTCTAGAGGCATTCTCTCCTGACGTTTCGCCTGCATCTATGACAAGCACTACCTCTGAGGATGCTTGCCATAGATGCAGGTGAAACGTCAGGAGAGAATGCTTCTAGAACATGGCCACATACCCCGAAAAAACCTACAACGACCCAATGTAGGTGGCTACTGAGTCCCATAAAAGGAGCTGCCTTCAGTCAAGAGAACTGCAAGGGTTACAGACACCTGAGGTATCTTATGGTGCTAGGACTTTAGTAACACATAATTCTTAGCTTTTCTCCAACAGCAGGCCTGGAGGGCCGCATTTTGCCTATCTCTAGTTTTGTTTTTATTATATCATAGCTTTTATAGAGATGACACTAACATTAATTTTTCATTACCGCTTAATTCAGTGGTTCTCAACCTGTGGGCCCCCAGATGTTTTGATCTTTGACTCCCAGAAATCCCAACAGCTGGTAAACTGGCTGAGATTTCTGGCAGTTGTGGGCCAAAACACCTGGGAACCCACAGGTTGAGAATCACTAACATAATTTGAAAGACAAGACTTTCTGTCACTAAGGCCCACACAGTTTTCTTACCATAAAAAGATTTCTTTCTTATTCTAACAGTAGTAACTATATCATTAAATGTTAAGAGATTCAAATTAAAGGCCAATATACAGGCAATCCCCAAATTATGGACAAGTTTGTTCTTAAGTTGAATTTGTATGTAAGTCGGAACAGGTACATTTTAAATAATAACTCTAGCCCTATATTATATAAGCTTTGGATAGCATAGGGTAGAGTTAACACTCCGGTAATGTTCGTTTTGTTCTCTCTGCCCTTCTTCAGAAGAGTTCACCTTACTTTCTGTCCCCGTGACAATTGGATTTTGAAACATGTGGCTTGTTATGGAAACAAGGACTGGTGAGAAAGCCAGGAGTGCATTTTCCTTCGTAGGGGTAGATTAATTGAATAGATGTAGCTAGGACAGTGAAAGAAGAGGAAACACCTGCTCTCCAAATGTGTTGGACTACAGCCTTGATCATCCATTGTAGCCACCTGAAGCTATTGGACTGATAATACGTCTTTGCCGAACCTTATCAGCTTCTGCTTTTGTATCAACTTATTTCACATTTCTGTTGAAGATTTCATGATTATCTTCCACTGACAAAATTTAACAACTGTTTATTTCCCTAGAGTTTTGATAAAATCTAGACCAACAGAAAGAAAAACTGGAGGCACATAAATGGACACAGACCTAACTCTATGTCAAGGGGAAAATCATGAAACTGATGTTATGTTATTTTACTAAGCTTCCTAAAATTCAAATTAATTCTCAGTACAGATAACAAAAATTTCATGAAGCTGGGACAAATGTTATCATAATCACACTATTCCAGTATTAAATGCTTAAATTTGTGTCAGAGAACTCTGAATTTTGCATCAATATAAGCCCAAATGACAGTAACTCCTTCTGTGTGTGGCATGGGCATTCAGCAATCATACTGTCTTACTCTCACAGGCAAGGTATGATTCTCTTAATTTGGAGCTGCTTGTCCATGGACAATATAATTCCATTTATCATTCAGCTTTTCAGATAATGGCTTTGACTGGGGCCTGTGAAACCCTCTATGCCAGTGGTTCTCAGCCTGTGGGTCTACACGTGTTTTGGCCTACAACTCCCAGAAATCCCAGCCAGTTTACCAGATGTTAGGTTCTGGGAGTTGAAGGCCAAAACATCTGGGGACCCACAGATTGAGAACCATTGCTCTATACCAATCATTGCTCCTAATTTTACTAACTCTTCTTTGTCAATTTTAACTGCTGCCATGCTATTAATGGTATTCCTCAACTCAGTTTCCTTCAAGAAGATGGTCAGGATGCAGGAGAACACATCCACTCAGCAGAACTAGGATGACTGTATTTCATCACATAATGGCCGTGTTCCCTCCCTCAGCTCCCATTTTTGGGGGGAAAGGAGGTGCAACTATTATGCCATGTCAACTATTATGTCCCTTCCTTTACTCTAGGTCAGTGAGAGGGCGCAGCCACATGGGCGTTTAAAGGGGAAAGCCTCGCGTGTGGGTGATGATTTATGTGCCCATGCAGCTACCCCTTGGCAAAAGGGAAAGAGGAAGCCAATTCACTCCCCCACCACCACCTGCCCTCTTTCCTTTTTGGTCCCAAAAGGGCAGCCACACCCTTAGTTCACTTGTCCAGGCAACTAAAAGTGTTCTTAAGTTGAACTAAAAGTGCAACTATTATGTGGTGAAAGGCAAAAGTCTTCTTTTGCCTTCCCCAAAAGGGGGGTGCAATTATTATGTGGTTGGATTTCTATGCGATGAAAAACTGTTTTCATTTGAGAGTAGGATGGAGAGAAGAGAATTAAAGTTCTACTGTGCTTATGTCAGTATAAAGTCAGATTCAGGCCACAGGTAGGAATCAAGTGGCCCATATGCCTTACGCAGCCCTGGAGTGGCCTAATGGGTCTATCTAGACCTCATTTAAATCACTTCCAATTGGCACACATGGACACATCTTTCAGTAAAACCACACTGAAATATTTTTATACAAACAGAAATTCTGTTTAACAGCTCCAAAAACAATGAAACTCCTCCAACAATATTTTTTTTAAATGCAAACAACAGAATTGAAACAGGGTCAGCTGAATTGCTATATTTAAAAACTAAAAAAACAAATGCTTTTAAGTCTCTAAGCAAAGCCTACTTAAGACTCTGCCATTCTCCCTCCTTCAAAAGAGTGCGATAATTGAAATTTAATAAGCCATCAAATCGAGATGCGGATAAAGAGTTTGGCTTCATTACTAGGATGCTTGTTTTCCTAGATTCTTACTCAGGCAAGCAACAGGACTGGGGTTAGAAGAAAAGCAGACAGGCGAAAAACACAGCCTCTAGACAATAACCAAGTTTTCCACTCTACGGGAGGCCTGTATCCTTCATTTCACTCCATGATGTGGCCAGAAAATGAAAACATCACCCCAAGAACAACACAGCTAGCAGAAAAACAGGAATTACACACCTGGCCAGGGTTCAGGAGAGGAAATTGTCCTGGGCAGATTAAATTATGTGGGTGCTTGCAACGGCACAAGTACCTGAGCATGCTGTAACTGCTATGCTGGCCTGTTGTCGTGCATGAACACATTTAATGGATTTCCCTCAAGGTTGTCCAACATATAGTGAGAGATTTTTACACCTTCTTGCAAATACAGTGGCACTGCTTGGCTACTGCCTAACAGAGATGATTGAGGCAGATAGTGGAAAGGAAACAAGCACTGAGATTGTAAATTAATTCAAAGAAAGCCCTTAAAACTAAAAGTATCCGTACAGTATGGCTGCTCGTTCCAGGCCCTCCCACACAGCCATATATCTCAAAATATCAGGGCAGAAAATCCCACATTATCTGAGTGTGGACTCAGATAACCCAGATCAAAGCAGATATTGTGGGATTTTCTGCCTTGATATTCTGGGATATAGGGCTGTGTAGAAGGGCCCTTTGTTACATCAGCCTTCCAAAGATAGTTTGACTGCAACTCCCATCATCCTTGAGCATTGACTATACTAACTAGAGCTGATGAGAGTTGCCAACCAACAAATTTAGAGGGGTGCACAACTCTCACTCCTGCTCAAGGGCTATAAGTAGTTCTTCTATAGCTCAATTTCTGGGAACAGATATTTTCCATAGTGGCTCCTCAAGCATCTTTGCTTCAAGATGCAACTGAATCCTAGAAATAAACCTTCGGAGACAGGCCATGATACATACATACCACTATTTTCCTGTAGAGTATCATAACGTTATCATCATCAAATGGTAGAAATCCACAAAGGAGAGCATACAAAAGAACACCCATACTCCAGATATCTGCCTGGAAAAATAACAAGATCAACAAATAAAAACCATGGAGAGCAGCTCAATATAAAACACTGTATTATACATTTTAGCATTTTTTTAAAAAAAAAATTAAGCAATGAATAACATAACAAGTAGTGCCTATCCTCTTATGAGATTCAGTTAAGTGTCCCTCAAGCAGAGTTTTATTCATCACAATAAATGTGCAATCCCCTCTTCAGGTGAGTGGTGTGAGCTCATCTTTCTCCCAATTTTGGAACAAAAGGGATGCAACCCTTCCTGAGGTTGTGGAGCAGAAACTTGGCACTGGAAAAACAACCCCTCAATTTATCCATCACAGCTCTGAAGATGTTCATGAAGGAATAAAGCTATGACTTGTCATCACTGCATCTCCAAGATGCTTGGAAACATTGGAGCAAGACACATCCACAAAATTCACTGTGGCATATGCCACATTAGAATTATTCTACACCTCATAAATCTTGGACTGCAAATGTGCATAGGGGATTTTTTGTGAAAGCAATGTATTTATTTATTTATTTATTTGCTTTTCTATATCACTTTTCTCAGCCGAAATGGCGACTCAAAGCGGTTTACATAATACCAGTTATCACAACAATATCCAGGCAATTAAAACACATTATACAAGACATACAAGGTCAAAAAACAATCATTATCATAATCGTAGCGCCTCAGCAACAAATCAGAATCCGTAATCATAATCCTTTGTACCAATTCCTATGTTCGGTTGTACCATCTTCCTGTATTCCATTACACTATTTAGCCAAACGCTTGTTCGTAAATGTAGAGAGATAAAGAAGTACAGAGATAATACAGAAATAAAAAAACCTGAAGGGTTCAAGAACATACTGCAATACCTCTGAGCCAATGTAAGCTTTGCCTTGAATTAACTCTGGAGCTGCATATGCTGGACTTCCGCAACATGTGCTAAGATGGTAATCCAGACCACCCTAGAATGTGAAGAAACATGGTAAGCAGGATCATCCCCATGCCCTTGTTCCTTAGCTACAAATTGCACTATCCCATTCTCTAGTTTTGTTTACAGTTTGGCCATGTTTTATAACAGTTGTCACCACAGGTTATTGGGGCATTGTTCTGATTTTTAAGCTGTTGTTTTATATCCTACTAGCCGTCTCCTGTCACGCGTTGCTGTGGCCCTGTCTGTGTACATGTGTTTTGTGTGTGTGTGTGTGTGTGTATGTATGTGTGTGTGTGTGAATAGTTGTGTATATGTGGTTTTGTGCATGCATTGTAATGTATTTTTTATTTTTTGGCTTTTAAAGTCTCTTCCGCTATGTTTTTATGAGTTATGGTCACTCATTGGCCTGATACATGTATTTGGCGTCAATTCGTGCAGTGGTTTTTGAGTTATGTTAATCCTACAAACAAACATTACATTTTTTATTTATTGTATTGTACTGTTTGTTTATTTTATGCATTGTTTTAGACACCTTTTGTCATATGTAAGCCGCCCCGGGTCTCTTCAGAGAGATGGAGGCGGGGTACAAAAATTAAGTTGTTATTATTATTATCTTCAAGAACACCATTTCCATTTTAACTAAATATATACACTGAACTCAGTAGGCAGCATTAGCTCAGGTACCCGAGCTGTTATGATATCTGTTATGAGCTAAGAAAGATTTATCCACATTAATACTTTGGTTTTCAAATTTTTAGTTGTCCTGCTTGCTACCATAAGCTGGGTTCACGTGTCTGCTTTATCCTAAAAGTATCTCTTGAATATTATGTATTGAATTTAACCTTTAGCCTGACAAAGCAATTAGCTCTCCATATTTGCAGGTTTAATTTTCATTAATTTGATGAATATGTCATCCCAAAGCTTTAGGTTCAACTTCTAGCCTAGTACTGTCGATTGACTTGGTGCAACTCTCTAAGCAAGATCGCTCGTTGGAGATACTAGGGGCTGAAACTGGCACCTTCTGTGTAAGATATAAGTGCTGTGCCAGTGCCTCCCCAGCTTCAGCCTGAAAAGATTCATCAGACAAGGCAAAACCCAGAGGCAAGTAGAGGCACAGTTTGCTTTGCAAATAAAACAGCAGGAAACCCTCCAGGGCTGGGGAAGTATTATTTAATGTCTTCAGTAGCAGTTGGCACAGTGAGCAAAAAACAATGAACTCTAATGGAACTGAGGACATACTCACTCTTGGTTTTGCACAGAGACCAAAATCTATCAGCTTCAGGTTGTGCTCAGCATCAATCAACAAGTTCTCCTGAAAAGACAGAGACAGCATATTACTAAAAGTGCATTCACAAGGATTCAATACAACCTTAACTGCATGTTGTAAATGAAACTATTTTTGAACAGGAAAAGCAAAGCTCAGTGCAATAGCCAACATGCTTAAAACAGAATGAGGGGAAACAGATATTCCCATGATAGAGGCAGAGGACTCTTACCGGTTTGAGATCCCTATGAGCATATCCCTGACTGTGTACATATGCGATTGCAGATACAATTTGGCGAAAAAAGACACGTGCTTCCTCTTCCACTAAGCGATCCTTTGCAATTATATAGTCAAATAGCTCTCCTCCAGGACAGTACTGCAGGGGAAAAATACAAAAGTGTCTGTGAGGTAGGAACTGATTTGGAAAGATGGAAACAGCCGAGAATCTGTGACATCTAAAAGACAATTCTTTTGTTTTAGAAAAGAGAATGTTGCTTTACCTTTTAAGAGACACAAAGGCTGGCCAACTTCCATGCTCCTAGAAAGTTCCCTCTTCTCTCCTTAGAAGGTCATCTCATTCTCTCCCCCAATCAGTCTGAACTGATGGCGTTCACAATACTTTTAGGCTTCAGCTAAGAACCCTGAGCCAGATGTGGCCAGCCAGGATCTTAGATCGATTCAATCCCCTCAGGTGAAGCTCATCAATTTACCATGACTGAGCCTTGGGAGACTTCATGGATGCACAGTACAATTATGCCATCAAAGTAGTGTCTGCAAGGGTGCAACACATGTATTTCTAGCAGGAGCCCCTGGTTGTGCAATGGGTTAAAAATTATTGTTATTAGCTGTCCCCTGCTGTGGCCCAATCTGTGTATATATGTGTGTCTATATTTGTGTGTATGTGTGATTTTGCGCATGCGTTGTAATGTATTTTTTTGGCTTTTTAAGTCTCTTCTGTTGTGTTTTTCAGTGTTTTTATGAGTGATGGTCACTTGTTGGCCTGATCGGTGTCTTGTGTCCAAATTTGGTGTCAATTCGTCCAGTGGTTTTTGAGTTATGTTAATCCCACAAACAAACATTACATTTTTATTTATATAGAATATGTACTGGGTTGTTGTTGGTTTTTCGGGCTATATTATGCACTGTTATTATGCAGTTATTATGCACTGTTTATTTTATTTTGTTATTTTATGTATTTTGTCATGATGTAATTTTTCTGTTGTTTTGTATCTAATTATGCTGTATTATTTTTGGGCTCAGCCTCATATTAGCCGCCCCAAGTCCTCTTCGGGGGGATGGTGGTGGGTTATAAAGTTTATTATTATTATTATTAAACCCTTGTGCCAGGAGGACTGCTGTCAGCTGTTCAAATCCAGGGATAGTGAGTTAAGCTCCCTCTGTTAGCTCCAGACAGCCAATTCTCTCACACCAGAAGAAACTTGCAGTTTCTCAAGTTGCTCCTGACATGAAATATATATACTATATATAGTAACAGATTGGCATTGACCTCTTCTATTTCTACAGTGTGTATCACAGCAACACATTTATATCAAATACACATGTGTTTTCATATGTTGCCTGCACAAATAGAATTGAGCAGATTGGTTTTAAAACTGTACACCTTAACATTTGGATGACTTACAAAACCATATAAAATGGCTTTGTAGGTAGAATGTACCCTTTGGAGAAACTACTTTGGTAACCACAGCTTGAGGCACAAAGAAAAATTATTCTGTATTCTAGTCTTGCACAACACACAAACCTAGAACAAAATGGTAGATATGTCCCATGCTGCCACAACTGCTTTTGTTATGGCAGCAGACTGGCTTTCCTCCTGATCTATCTCAAACAAAGTAGAATTTACTAATGATGCCAAACCAAAAAGATACAGTAAACAAAGTTTCCAGTTCTTTTCCCCAGGAGGACAGATTGAATCCAACACCTTTATTCAAGTGACAGAAACAGCTACATCTGTGGAACCCGGAAGAGGCAATCCTGTCTCTTCCTCACAAATATGCTCTCCAAATCTTACACAGAGGGCTGTGAAACTCTCATTGGTAGATTTTAGCTGGTGCAGAAGGAATGTAAGGCAGAATAGAAAAGGGAAACAAGGAGCAAAATACTAAGTTTCCCAACGTTATTATCAAACGTTGCAGGGACTGAATGGACATCAGTTGGTTTATGTTTATGGTAGTTTCACTCTGTTGATTTCAGTGTACAGTGGGAAAAGAACAATGGTCATGGGACATCTCACTTGGTAATTGTGCAGGAATTCCTATCATTCAAGTAATTACTGCCTATTGCAGTGAACTACCAGGGTCCATAGGGAGGAATGTAAGGCAGAATAGCGGCAGATGCCTTGTGCAGAGGGGTTAAAAAGCCAGTCTTAAAACCTGAAGGGTTTTCCATCTTACCTCTAGAGCCATAAATATCTTCTTTGGTGTCTCAATAACATGGTATAAGCGGCAGATGTTCTGGTGGCTTAAGCTCTTCATGGCTTCAATTTCTATTTTTACACGAGGCAAGTCATCCTAACAGATAAAAAATTAAGGGTATTTCTAGGCAATTGTATGTTGTAATAAACCGAAGGCCAAACCAAAAATTACTTTCCTTCAGAAGCAGGTTTCTTACTTTCCATTCCCATTTATTTTTCCTTTGGTATCACGTCTATTACATTGCAAGACTATGGTCTATTTGAGAAAATCTGCTAGCTTTTGACAGATCCCCACCTATCTATCCATACCCCTTTCTTCTTAGAAAAAGAATGACAAGGAAGGGTGTAAATTATTTTTCCCTTAGCTTGGGGAAAAACAGAGTTATTTATGACATCAGATGCTATTCTAGCAATCTTTACACTTAGTTCAGATTAATTGGGCAAACCTAGCCAGCAACATATTTGAGCTACTAAAATAGCGGGAGGGAAGACAAGTTGACAAAAATAACTACTGTTATAAGTGGGTTAGATCTCCTGGCTCACCCACAACGAGGGGCATTTTCTCGCCACAGCTATGCTTTTGGGCTACATCTGACTGGAAAACTGAAAAATGGGGGATCTGGGTTGTGGTGATGATATTATAATAATAACTTTATTCTTATACCCCGCCACCATCTCCCCGAAGGGACTCAGGGCAACTTACACATGGCACAAAACTGCCTAAAAACAGAGCATAAAATAAAACACAATATAAAATGCAATACAATAAAACAAAACATATAAAACAACAATTTAAAACTCGATTAAAACGGCACTCATCTGGCAGTAAGCAACTATAAACATGAACAGGCTGTAAAGAATAGGTAAAGGAAATGGGATAGGTGCAAAGGTTCAGCCATGGGACAAGGATATGGAGTGTACTGCAAAAGTGCATAACAATTGCGCAGAACAACTAGGGTCTAGGCGTTCTCAAAAACTGGTTTGAACATCCTGTCTTCAAGTCCTTACAAAAGGTGGACAGTGTGGGGGCTTGCCTAAACTCCCTAAGGAGGGCGTTCCAAAGCCCGGGGGCCACCAATAAGAATGCCCTCTCCCTCATGCCCACCAATTGCGCTTGTGATGGTGGTAGGACCTAGAGGTGAGCCTCCCAAGCAGATGTTAGAGCCTGTGCTGGTGTATTGGGGGGTTGGGTGCAGTCACGAAGATAGGCAGGAGCCACACCAATTTAGGGCTTTGTAGGTAATAACCTGCACTTTGAATTGGGATCAGAAACTTATTGGCAGCCAATGGATCTGCTTTAGTAGGGGCATCGTGTGCTCCCTTATAGTTAGCTCCGGTTAGTAGCCTGGCTGCTAATCTCTGCACCAGTTGCAGTTTCCGAGCCATCTTCAAAGGCAGCCCCATGTAGAGTGCATTGCAATAATAAAGTCTAGATGTAACTAAGGCATGGAATACCATGGCCAAGTCAGACTTTTCAAGGTACAGTCCCAGCTGACGCACAAGCTTTAACTGTACGAAGGCCATCTTGGCCACAGCCGACACAAGCGTTAGCAATGAGTCCAAGAGGACCCCCTGTTGACCTGTGTCTTCATGGGGAGTGTAACCCCGTTGAGCACAGGAAGCCACCCTATACCCCAATTGGCCTCACAACTGACCAAGATGACCTCTGTTCTTAATAAGTTACCTTCCCCTCTAATGGCTCTAGGTGGAGTACAACAGTCAAAACACCAACATAAAATACTTACAGCAAAATACATATATCAAAACACGCCGATGGGTAAGTGCACTAAAGAGAGACAGGGAAAGAGGCTGAGCAAAATTACGAGATTACCTATAGCCTTATCTTTGTATGCATAGCTATTATTTTGTAGGCATCTATCTATGACAGGATTTCAAAGCCAATAGCTGAAGGTAAATTCAAATTCTAAGTTACTGAAGAACATTGTCCAGATAGCATCATTAGACTACAGAGTGATTCCAGAAATTTTAAAATAATCCATAAAGACCCAGTTTTCTTAGGACGAGAGAACTCCTAGCATTAATAGAATGCAAATTGATTCCAGAAATGAATATAATTCTTTAAGACGGAGCCACTGCCTTACGATCAAAGAACTTCCAACAGTTTCACATTATTAGCACACTGTACAGTTAGAAACATTGCTCATTCAGAGAGAATTAGTCTCTCATCAATTGGAAACTCACTTACCCCCAGAGTCTGCTTGTCCATTATTTTTATTGCAACGTGTTCACCAGTAAGTAAGTGACGGGCCAATTTTACCTTTGCAAAACCACCTACAGATAAGAAAGATCATGAAGAAATATTTGTCTTCAACTCCACCTTAGAAATCAGCATGAGGGAAGCTACTTATAGGGTGCAGGGGAGGATACTGCTGGCACAAGACAGGATGTCTTGCAGCTGCCTTTCAACCTGCTTTCTGCTAAAGCACCATTGCTTATCTGAGCAACTGACAAGATACATGTCAAATTTGTTATCTGGTTTCCACATGACTTGTTCCCCTGGAGATTCTACATTTTTAAGTAACAAATTTGAGTTCCTTTTAATATGCTTGTAACTAAGTCTTATATAGCTGTGAGATACCTATGCCTCATTTCTTGAAATCTCACATCAAAATACAGCTCTCCCGTGAATCTTTCAATACTTGCCTTAAAACCCACATATGAATATATCTGGATCAACATGTATTTATTACTTGTTGGTCTCGCCAACTCATCTCCTTGTATTGTTTGTATTAATTTGTCATGTCCACTGATACGGTTATAGACCAAATACAGACAAAACAGTATTTTGTATTACAAGTAAACCATCCCTTTTACTAGACTGTGACTGACACATAAGTAAATACACTTCAGTTCTAATTTATTGCAGAATTTAAAGCTGTATTAATTTTCCTTTAATAATCTATACTATATATATTTCATTTTCATTGTGAATTATTATTTAGGACGATTCTGGACAAAATGTAGGGTAAGCTAACTTTTACTAGCTCTTAAGTTATACACAACTGTAAATTTTAATGCACACATACAATAGACTACACCTGTTGAAATACTGGCAACAGCAGTAGATTTTTAAATTGAGCCCTTTTTGCACCACAAAATATGTTCTGGAAGATATTTAGATTCATTTGGTTCCCCACACTGGCTTTAGATCTAGATAGTTAGCCACTTTTCCTTGGAAGTGCCAAGAAGCATACCTGTTCCAATTGTTTCATGTAGTTCATAATATTTGAGAAGTTCCTCATAGTCATCCACAGCCATACTGAATTGCAAAAGTGTTCTTTCCAGGCACCTGTTAGAATGTAAGTGATTATTTATGCTCAAACATTTATACTGATGTATGGCAATGATTAAAAAAATACCATGGCAAACACCATACAAATGAAAAGCAATTCTGTAACTACTATATGCTGTAAACATGACTCAAACATTGGGAGTTTTTTAATGCAGGACAAGAAATAATAATTTAACTCTTGGGAAAAATTCTTCTTGCAGAGGAAAGGTGAAAGAAGAGGGTCACAAGTTGGAATAGAAAGAAACACTAGAACTTTTTGGTTGGACCAGACTGTGATGTCAAACTAAAGGTCAAACTACAAGCAGCAACAAATGCAAACTCTGTCACTCCTTTCCACCCGCTACTAAGGAGGCTGTCGAGGTCCTGAACTGGTGCTTGGCCAATGTGACGGTCTGGATGGGGGCGAACAAATTGAAATTGAATCCAGACAAGACAAGGTACTCCTGGTTAGTCGCAAGGCCGAACAGGCATAGGGTTACAGCCTGTGTTCGGATGGGGTCGCACTCCCCCTGAAGACGCAGGTTCGCAGTTTGGGTGATCCTGGACTCATTGCTGAGCCTGGAACCCCAGGTTCGGCGGTCTAGGGGGGAGTTCGCACAATTAAAACTTGTGCGCCAACTGCGACCGTACCTTGGGAAGTCTGACTTGGCCACGGTAGTCCACGCTCTGGTTACATCCCGTCTTGACTACTGCAACGCTCTCTACGTGGGGTTGCCTTTGAAGACGGCTCGGAAGCTCCAATTAGTCCAACGGGCGGCAGCCATGTTACTAACAGGAGCAGGGCGCAGGGAGCATACAACTCCTCTGCTGTACCAGCTCCATTGGCTGCCGATTTGCTACCGGGCCCAATTCAAAGTGCTGGCTTTGGCCTTTAAAGCCCTAAACGGTTCTGGCCCAGCTTATCTATACGAACGTATCTCTCCCTATCAACCTTCTAGGAATTTGAGATCGTCTGAGGAGGCCCTGCTCTCTATCCCGCCTGCTTCACAGGTGCGGCTGGCGGGGACGAGAGACAGGGCCTTTTCTGTGGTGGCCCCTCGGCTTTGGAATGCCCTCCCCATAGAGGTAAGATCAGCCCCCTCGCTGATGGTGTTTCGAAAAAACTGAAGACATGGATGTTCGAACAAGCATTCGGTTAACTCGGTGCAACGAATCTGATGATCAAGGACTGGTAACTACAGACGATGAAATTGGACGGCGTTTTTAGTTAAGAGATGCATTGGCTCGATATTGGTGGCCCAATATTGTATATTATGTATGTGTTTTTATGCTTTTATCTTGTATATTGTTGATTTTTGTAGTGTTGTAAACCGTGTTGAGTCGCCAATGTAGGCTGAGAAACAGCGGTATACAAGCGCAGTAATAAAATAAAATAAATAATAAGACTGCCTGCTTAAAACTGGTAAGGTTACATTATGAAGTTTGGGCCTGCCAGCATTTCAACCCAGAATCCTTGGCTACTGTCACAAAATTGCACCAACAGAATGTCATTCTTCAGAAGGTGTTTTCACAAGCATCCTAGTATATATCCAGAATTGTGTCACATATCTTTCGTGTATTTACAATTGGTACATTTACTGTTTATATTCCCCAACTTTCTCAAAATAATGTTATGACATGTGTTAAAACTAATACTTTCTGTTCTCACAATATTATGCCTGTGCAATGTCAACATACATAAAAGCAAGTACATTTGTGTCTTCTTAGCCTCTTTGTGTGTTTCCCATGTCAAACTTCTGTTCCAAGTCTATACTATACATGAAGAGCACAGCTTTCCAAACTGTATCACACCACATTAGTGTGTTGGCTGCAGTGTGTAGATTTGTCACATGAATATAACGAAAAACCTGAGCCTATGTGAACGAAAGGTTTTCATGACATATGTTGTGTCCCCATACATTTCATTATTAAAATTTATGTATGTGTCCATATCCCTTGTAACTGGTTGGTTTAACCTCCTGTTTGCTAGTATAACTCAGTTACTGTGTTCCAAAACAATGCACATCTACAAAGCGTGTCACCAAAGCTCTGATGCTTCCTTATTAGTACTTGTGAAACACTGCCACTAATTCGGTCCATAAATATTCTCTGGGACACCAGAACCCATAACACTATATAACAATTTAAAAAAAAAAAATCTGTTCCTGGTTTGAAAGTGTTGTTTCCTGTCTAATTGTGGAGTACTTACTTCAAAAGTAGTTGATATAATCCAGAAATTTGGTTTTTGTGGTTGTCATAAACCGTTTAATTGGTTGAGATGCTGCGATATTCGTTGAAAAGCTATAGCAAAATGTCCAGCAAAAACAAAGTTTTTGAGTTTAAGGGCAAAAGTATGATAGCTGGGACCCAATGCTGGTTGCACAATGCGGGTCAGAATTAGAGAAGCGAAGACGTGCGCAAGGTGGCGTTAAATTTATAGAACGCTTCATCCACATGTAATCCCCGAGAGAAGCCTCCCACAAGGATGATAAAAACATCCATTCATCTAGGCGTCCCCTGGGCAACGTCGTTGCAGACGGCCAATTCTCTCACACCAGAAGCGGCTTGCAGTTTCTCAAGTCGCTCCTGACACGACAAAAACAAAAATCCACATGTAATTAAGTTAAGTTTGAGTTATAGTGAAGGATGGTAAAAAAAATGGCAGTTAGCAATAGTTAAGTTTATAGCACGCACCAGAGTTTCTCACTTGCTGCGCGAGTGTAATTCTGACCCGCATTGCACAACCAGCATTGGGTCCCAGCTATCATATTTTTGCCAGTTTAAGAAACTTTTTTCAAATTTTAATTGATCCAATTAGGAAACGACATTTATAACCCAGGGACAAAAATTGCTTTACATAGTGTAATCTGAAACCCATCATTTTATTTCTTACATTATAATGAACATCTTTCTCAACCACTTGTTTTCCAGAACAACATAACCATAATTGCTTTGGCTGCTACACTATAGCACAGGGATCCTCAAACTTTTTAAACAGAGGGCCAGGTCAGAGCTTCTCAAACCGTTGGAGGGCCGGATTATAATTTGAAAAAAAAAAAAAACATGATTGAATTCCTATGCACACTGTACATATCTTGTAGTTCAAAAACACTTTAAAACAATACAATAATTAAAATGAAGAACAATTTTTAACAAATATAAATTTATTAGTATCTCAATGGGAAGTGTGGGCCTGCTTTTGGCTGATGAGATAGGATTGTTGTTGTTGTTTTGTGCTTTCAAGTCGTTTCAGACTTAGGTTGACCCTGAGCGAGGGCCGGGTAAATGACCTTGGAGGGCCGTATCCGGCCCCCGGACCTTAGTTTGAGGACCCCTGCTATAGCATATATTTAAGTCAACATTATCAGCCCACTTCCAAGTTTCATTAGTCACCTTATTTTGATTGAAAATAAATACAATAAAGACCAACATGAGCTATATTTTTTATTTTATCGTGTTCCTCAAGTTTTTTGAACACACATTGCCATGTTGTTGGATGCCTTCACGTCATTCCTATTATGGGGCTTCTTTGGCAAGAATTTGTATAGAGGGGAATTGCTTTTGTTTTCCTCTGAAGCTGAGTGTGTGTGACTTACCCAAGATCACACAGTGAGTTTCTATGGCCAAGCAGGGACTCATAATGTTACCTAAACCTATGGAATTTTTAAAGAAGGAGAGAGAAGTTCAAGCTAACCCACTGAGGTAAAGGCCATACCTTATGGGAACACTCTATATATATGCCCAGAGACACTTCTGTTCCTCTCACCATCATGTAAACCAGGGGTCCTCAAACTATGGCCCGGGGGCCAGATGCAGCCCTCCAAGGTCATTTGCCTGGCCCTCGCTCAAGGTTAACATATGTCTGAAATGACTTGAAAGTACACAACAAAAATCCTACCTCATCAGCCAAAAGCAGGCCCACACTTCCCACTGAAATACTAATAAATTTATATTTGTTAAAATTGTTCTTCATTTTAATTATTGTATTGTTTTTAAGTTTTTTTGCACTACAAATAAGATATGTGCAGTGTGCATAGGAATTCATTCATGTTTTTTTTCCAATTATAATCCGACCCTCCTATAGTTTGACCCATGTTAATTTTAATATTTGTTTGTATGTGTTTTATCCTGTATAATTTCTGGAGCATCTTGGATGGAAGGCGATTAATAAGTAATTAAATATGTTGATGATGATAGTTTGAGGGACTGGGACCTAGCCCTCTGTTTAAAAAGTTTGAGGACCCCTGATGTAAACACACCTTTGCTTCAGTTTTCAGAAAGAAGTCCAAATTTCCCAGAGAAAACAGGGCCTTTTTGCATATTCAAGTTCCCTACCAAATTTTCATGAGATATTTGGGGGTTTGCCAGCTTCTTCCTCTGAAATAGCCTAAAGGCTTTTCCACACAGCCATATAACCCAGAATATGAAGGCAGATTATACAAAATATCTGCTTTGAATTGGGTTATGTGAGTCCACACTGCCATATAATCCAGTTCAAAGCAGATAACATGGGATCTTATACAGCTGTGTGGAAAGGGCCTTAAGACACCTGGTATTTATTGGTGGCCTTCCGTCCAAGTACTGACAAGTGCTGTCCCTGCTTAGCCCCACAAATCATAGAATCATAGAGTTGGAAGAGACCTCGTGGGCCATCCAGTCCAACCCCCTGCCAAGAAGCAGGAATATTGCATTCAAAGCAGCCCTGACAGATGACCATCCAGCCTCTGTTTAAAAGCTTCCAAAGAAGGAGCCTCCACCACACTCCGGGGCAGAGCGTTCCACTGCTGAACGGCTCTCACAGTCAGGGAGTTCTTCCTCGTGTTCAGATGGAATCTCCTTTCTTGTAGTTTGAAGCCCTTGTTCCTCGTCCTAGTCTCCAAGGAAGCAGAAAACAAGCTTGCTCCCTCCTCCCTGTGGCTTCCTCTCACATATTTATACATGGCTATCATATCTCCTCTCAGCCTTCTCTTCTTCAGGCTAAACATGCCCAGCTCCTTAAGCCGCTCCTCATAGGGCTTGTTCTCCAGATCCTTGATCATTTTAGTTGCAGTTCAAAGCAGAAAATGTGGGAATTTTTTCTCAGCTGTGTGGAAGGGGCCTTAGTTTAATTAGAGGGAAGGAAGAACCCCATATAAAAGGAAAGAGAAGCACCGCTGTACCCTTTATCCACTCACCAGGAGAAAGAAACAACGGACCCAACGACTCTCCACTCCCAGTTTTTCCCAGCCGCCTGCCAAGGTTTAAAATTCCCGGACTAGGTAGCCACTTCCGGTCTCCGTCCAAAGGGAACGCTGCATTCCCGCTGGAGAGGCGGGACTTGCCGAAAAGGCCCATGGGAGGAAGGTCAAAACGCGTTGGTATGAAGTCGCCATGTTGGGGTGTGTGGCGGAAGTGGCGGTTTAGCTGTTTTAGGCAGGAGAGCGGGGAGGAGGTCTCATTGTATCTACTAGCTGTATCTACACAGTAGAATAAATACAGTTTTGACACCACTTTAAACGCCACGGCCCAATGCAATGGAATTTTAGTAGTTTTGGTGTGGCACAGGCTCTTTTTGGGTGAGAAGGCCAAGCACCTTGGAAACTCCACATCTCCAGATTCCATAGCATTGCGCCATGGTAGGTAAAGTGGTATCAGACTGAGCTAACTCCACAGTAAAGATGTATTATATATGGGCCCTTTCACACAGCCCTATATCCCAGAATAGCAAGGCAGAAAATCCCACATTATCTGCATGTAGACTCAGATAACCCAGTTCAAGGCAGATATTGTGGGATTTCCTGCCTTGCTATTCTGGAATATAGGGCTGTGTGGAAGGGCCCTATGACATTGTGCTACCCATACGCCTCTAGGCTTTGTAGCTTGATAGAGACCAGGGGTGGATCTATACTGCCTCATATCGAAGGATCTAATGTCAGATTATTTGTTTATCCCAGATTATCTGGCAGTGTAGACTCATATAATAAAGTACAAAACAGATAATCGGGAATCAGATGCTAGGATACAGGCCTGTACAGATACATCCTAGGATGATACTCCTTTAGTCATAAACATAGAGAAAACAATTTAGACTGTCTTTGCCAATAAGGATATAATGTTTGTTTTATTTCACTTATGTTGAAAAATAGGGATGGATGGTACAAGAATGTGCTTTTCATAGAGTATCATTATACTTACTTACTTAGGCGATCCCTCGTTGTCCAAGTAGGATTGTCTTCCAAGTTCGGTGTCCTGGCAGTGGGTCCGTAGGTGACTGTGGAGCCCTATTCTTGATCTGTATCTTCTCCCGCAGTGAGGGCATCCGTTTCCAGGTGGAAGGCAGTCCTGGTTGGGGTTGGCTTGACGCACTTTCCTCTTGGCATGTTTCTCTCTTTCACCCTCCATTCGTGCTTCTTCAAATTCTGCAGCACTGCTGGTCACAGCTGACCTCCAACTGGAGCGCTCATGGGCCAGGGCTTCCCAGTTCTCAGTGTCTATGCCAGAGTTTTTAAGGTTGGCTTTGAGCCCATCTTTAAATCTCTTTTCCTGCCCACCAACATTCGGTTTTCCGTTCTTGAGTTCAGAGTAGTGCAACTCATTTGGGAGATAGTGGTCAAGCATCCAGACAACGTGGCCAGTCCAACGGAGTTGATGGTGGAGGACCGTCACTTCAATGCTGGTGGTCTTTGCTTCTTCCAGCATGCTGACATTTGTCTGCTTGTCTTCCCAAGAGATTTGTAGGATTTTTTGGAGGCAACACTGATGCAATCGTTCCAGGAGTTGCATGTGACGTCTGTAGACAGTCCACATCTCGCAGGTGTATAGCAGGGTTGGGAGGACAATAGCTTTATAAACGAACACCTTGGTCTCCCTACGGATGTCCCAGTCCTCAAACACCTGTGGTTCATTCAGAAAAAAAGCTGCACTCGCAGAGCTCAGGCAGTATTGTATTTCAATGTCACTATAGCTAGTTCCTTAAAAGACAAGTGATTTTTTTAAGTTGGACTTTTTGAAGTAGTGATAACAAATGTCTGCCAGCAGATGGCAGCAGACCCAAGTAAAGATCTTCTTTTGAAAACAAGCAAGGCCCAATAGGGATTCAGTGAATGAAAAGCAAGAGAAATAATAATTCTGTTACAGTCAGTGCTCCATATTTGCTGAGGTTAGTGGTGCTGGACCCCTGCAAATGTGGCAAAAATGTATAAAAATCCGAGAGAGAACAAACACCTCTCTAGTGGTACATCTACACTACAGAATTAATGCAGTTTGACACCACTCCCATTGCCGTGGCTCAATGCTAAGGAAGCACAGAAGTTGTAGTTTTATTAGGTCTTTAGCATTCTCTGCCAAAGAGTGTTAGTGCCACAACAAACTTCAAATCCCAGGATTCCATAGCTTTGCGCCATGGCAGTTAGAGTAGTATCAAATTGCATTAATTTGACAGTGTTGGTAGAATAATAGAATCATAGTGTTGGAAGAGACCTCATGGGCCATCCAGTCCAACCCCCTGCCAAGAAACAGGAAAATTGCATTCAAAGCACCCCCGACAGATGGCCATCCAGCCTCTGTTTAAAAGCCAGCAAAGAAGGAGCCTCCACCACACTCCGGGGCAGAGAGTTCCACTGCTGAACAGCTCTCAGAGTCAGGAAGTTCTTCCTAATGTAAAAATGGAATCTCCTTTCTTGTAGTTTGAAGCCATTGTTCCGCATCCTAGTCTCCAGGACAGCAGAAAAAACAAGCCTGTTCCCTCCTCCCTATGACTTCCTCTCACATATTTATAAATGGCTCTCATGTCTCCTCTCAGCCTTCTCTTCTGCAGAGTAAACATGCCCAGCTCTTTAAGCCGCTCCTCATAGGGCTTGTCCCCCAGACCCTTGATCATTTTAGTTGCCCTCCTCTGGACACATTCCAGCATGTCAATATCTCTCTTCAATTGTGGTTCCCAGAATTGGACACAATATTCCAGGTGTGGTCTAACCAAGGCAAAATAGAAGGGTATGCGCTCTAGGAATCTCTAGGTCTTCTTGCACAACTCTCTGGTCAACGTGTAATGAACATTGGCCTTAAAGTTGTTCTTGAGGACATAAAGAATCTGTCCTCAAGTGTGAAGGACCGACTGTAGTTGCGTTGTGCAGCTTACTCATTAACTAGTTATTACCAGTGATGTTTAATTGCAGTTTTGTTCACTTGGTAAGTGATTGTACCCACTGGAATCATAACAATACCACCTTCTGCTTTGAAGGTGACATTCCAGTTGTACAATTTTATATCTCTTCAAAGGGTATTGCTTTGAAAGTGGGCAATATTCTGATTCTGTAAACTGCTCTCACACCAATTCCAGAGAAAGGCAATTTGTTCATACTTTGAATAAGTAACAGCAGTTGTGTGGCTAAGAATCATAGAGCGCTTCTACACTGCCTAAAATATGGAAAGAACTGGCATTCGGTCGGCTCTGGCAAATTGATGCTTTTGTTTCATGAATTGTTCTATGTTGATATCATTTATTTGATAGGTTCTTTTTTATCTTAATTTTAGATTTTAAGTTATAATTTGATTTTATATGTTGGGTTATTGTTTTTGCTATTATTTTTGTATTGGTTGTTGTATTTAGGCACTGAATGTTTGCCCTTTTGTGATTAGAATCCGCCCTGAGTCCCTTTGGGGAGATGGCGTGTTTTTAACATTGGAATATATTTTAGTTATGTTTAATATGTCTTAATTTTAATCCAATTTATTTTTTAAGAACGTATTTTTAAGGCACTATGTAAGTGCCACTTGTAAGCTGCCTTGAGTCCTCCTTGGGGAAGAGAAAGTCGGGATATAAATAAATAAATAAATATAAATAAATAAAGTTGTTAGTAGTGGTAGTATGGAGTTCGCGGTGGCGCAGTGGGTTAAAACGCTGAACTGCTGAGCTTGTTGATTGAAAGGTCACAGGTTCAAATCCGGGGAGCGGTGTGAGCTTCTGCTGTCAGCCCCAGCTTCTGCCAACCTAGCAGTTCGAAAACATGTAAATGTGAGTAGATCAATAGATACCGCTTTGGCGGGAAGGTAGCAGCGCTCCATGCAGTCATGCCAGCCACATGACCTTGGAGGTGTCTACGGACAATGCCAGCTCTTTAGCTTGGAAATGGAAATGAGCACCACACCCCAGAGTCAGACACAACTGGACTTAATGTCAGGGGAAAACCTTTACCTTACCTTTACTAGTTGTAGTATTATTATTTCATTGAGGCCACATGTGGGTGCAAACCCCCTCCTCATTAGCAGGAGAATGGACATATGAGGGTTATCTGTAAAGTAGGGTTACAAGGCACATAGCTCTCATGGGGAATTTTCTGGGGGAAGTTAGTATCATTGCCATGTAGTAGAAAGGCAGTGGAAGCAAATGAGCTGTGCCACTCATCAGTAGATCATCAACTAGCGTTGTTGTGAAGGGTAGAGATGAGCGTCCTCATTCTGTTTCCCTCCAAGTGTGGAGTTCATACTGTAATACACTCCCTAAATGCTAAGGGCATCACAAAATCATTTCAGTTTAGGAAGAGGATGTAATGTCAAGACAGCAGGTGACAAAATGGGTATGGGATATAATGTGAGACCATGAAGAAACTTCGCAGAGCCATCCAAAACAAACAACGTGGGATGCTGACTTTCAAAACAATGTGCATCCGCACACCCCTCATGCAACACAAGAGTTGTTGACTTCATTTGGTTGGGATGTTTTAAGCCACAGGAATTGGGAGAAGCATACACACTATTCTAGCCATACATTTGCACATAACATATTTCCCATTAGAAGCAATAGAAATATTTAAAGTTCAAGTGAAAGTTGAAAATGCAATGACCCAGGACCGTTTATGGACAATGGCTATGTCTTTGTGTGATATATGAATTTATGAGCTGTGTTTAATAATGTTTAATGTTTTATCAGGGGAGGGTCAATTTTGATATTTTATACTGTTTTTATCAATGGCATTGAATTGTTGCCAACACTGTGAACTGTCCTGAGTCCTCTTCAGGGTTGAGATAGACAGTGTACAAATACTGTAAATAAATAAATATGAGGAAATGATAAAAGAAGGGGATAGCTATTCTTCCCCTCTTTTGCATAAGTTAATTCTACTACCTTCAGTTCTCCTCATCCTCTACATTCTGCCCATAGGATTGCTATGTTAGGGAAATAACTTTTGCTTTACAGAGATATGTTCATGGATAAATAGCATGCATATTGTAAATCAGGTTCAGCAATTTAACATTGTTTACATATAAAGAAGTATATTAATTTGCATGCTTCTTTGGTCTTATTTATACTGCAGCAGATGAACACAGAGACTTCTCCTACAAGGAATGAGCAGCTCAGATTGGCTAGCTCCACTTGTAGAAGGGTAAACATAGTGGTTTTCCTTCTGAAATACTTGCCATGTAGTCCATAGTTGTGTTGATTGACAGCTCCTCAAGGAAAAGAGCCTCTGTTACTTTACATAACTGAACTAACATTCTTTAATCTGAAGATTTAATTGTAGCCTGCCCCCTTATTTCTATTTAGTGGGAGGGAAACTGTCTTCTCCCTTCAGTCACTTGCTCTGTGCATCGAATACCAATTTTATATCCCACTCTTAACTACGATTGCCAGTCTCTGGTCCTTTTGAGTTATTACTGTATCAGCACTTCTCAAATCATTTTATTTACATCAACAGACACTTAGTAGGCTATCTGAAAGGCTTGCTGTGGAATTATTTCCTTTTACAGTGTTGGTACTGACTATTTCCAGTCTGAAGTCCAGCCATCATAACTTTTTAAAAGTACACTTTGTTGATCATAAGGAAAGTCCTCATTCCTGCTCCATTTCCATTTTCTGTGGATGCTCAAATTCATGAATATTTATTAATTTAAAGGATTGAGTCTTAAATGGGGGGGGGGGGTGGCATGAGTAAACGAAGAAAAACAAACCAAGCTTTAATGTCAACTGAAATACTCAAAATTATTATTTTTTTAAAATGCAGCCATGGTTTTTCCGACACCACCCTACTTCATGATGGAGAAGCACAGCCATGGAAGGGAGATGGGAAGGGAAAGCAAAAGTGAATGTCATCACCACATGTGGTCATTCTGTTTTTCAACTGCTTGACAGGTTGCACTGCAGTCACTATAAATAGCAGCAGGAAGGCCAGGGACATTTGAAAGTTAGATCTTGGCTACATTTAAGATTTTCTCTCTTTTGTACAAATACTCAAAACTCAAACACAATATATTGATTTTTTATAATTTATTTTAAAAGTGTTTAAAATATGACATTGGTTGTTCATGCTCATCCGGAGTTTTGCAAAAACAAAACCCAAATGAAACTTATTTTTATGCGCCTGTTTTCCCCAAATGAATACCCAACGTGAAATAATTATGTATTAATTAATAATGAGCAAAAAAAACAACAACAATGGATCCAAAAGAAATGGAGGGTGATATGGGGGTTTTAATCTCATATCTCTTCCCCAATTCTAGAATTTTTTTTTTTAAAAAAGCAAAATTTCAGCAAAAGCACAATTAAAGCCTTGGTAGACCGTGCAAACAACATCTGAGAACCCCACCTCCTCCAAGGTGAACTGAACCACCTAAACTGGGCTCTGCAGGCCAATGGGTACTCTATGACAGACATTAGAAGAGACCTAGAACAAGCTATGAAAGTAAAGACAAAGATTCACATAGAGGAAAAGTACTCTTACCATATATCAAGGGAACCACAGACTGCATAGGGAAACATGTTTATTTATTGTGTCTAGATATAATGTACAGAAAAATCACAAACAAAGTTAAAAACTTGGCATTATACTAACTGTCCTTTGACCAGAAGCTAGCCACTTTGAGTGCCTCTGGTGTTGCTGTAAGAAGGTCCTCCACTGTGCCCGTGGCAGGGCTCAGGCTGCATTGTAGTAAGTGGCCTGTGGTTTGTTCTTCTCCACACTCGCATGCCGTGGACTCCACTTTGTAGATCCATTTCTTAAATTTAGCTCTGCATCTCATGATACCAGAGCACAGTCTGTTCAGTGCTTTCCAAGTCACCCAGTCTTCTGTGTGCCCAGTATGGAGTTTCTCATTTGGCATCAGGCACTGATTGAGGTTCTGGGTTTTAACCTCCCACTTTTGGACTCTCGCTTGCTGAGGTGTTCCTGTGAGTATCTCTGTAGACCTTAGGAAGCTATTTCTTGATTTAAGACATTGGCGTACTGGCTGATATCTGAACAGAGGATGGTCCGGATATGTCAATGCCTTGATCCTTTCATTACACACTGCTACTTCCAGATGGATGTCAGGTGAATATTTGAACTCCAACCCCTAGAGTCTTCCAGCCACCATGGATGCTGCTGGGATGCACAATTCATCTTCTCTGTCTTACAGTACCCGAAAACATGGCTTTTTAAACAAGCTTTTGACCATGTTTAGGTTTATTGGTCTTAATCACTATATTTGAGGACACAGTGAGTGTTCACTTTTGCACTTAATGGAGACTGATATTGAACACTGCCGCTATTTTTGTAGCTTGTTGGGTTTGTATCTTTTACATTGATAGGGATTTTATTGCTGTTTAAGTATAATTGGGTCAATTATATTGTTACTAATTTTACCTTTCTGTGTTTTGTTGTATTTGTATGTTGTACTATTGTGTGCGTTCTGTGAGCCACCCCAAGTCTCTTTGGGGAGATGGTGGAGGGATACAAATAAAGTGTTGTTGTTGCTGTTGTTGTTGTTCTTATCATCTCCTTGCATTGGACTTTATCCCACAAGTGGGGGGAAAGTGGAGGGAAATGTCTTACACTTTTCCCTTCCATCTTTCCCCATCTTGTGGGATGGCTAGCTACCCCACATCCTTACCATGTCGATACCCATCTTTCCCCCACTTTTCTCCATTTGTAGTCCTGATGATGGGTTTACGGCTCCATTTCCATGTGCTACAGAAGTGTCTATACGTCATGTGATGGCCTTCATGAGAGTCCTGTGGGTCTCTGTTTCTTAAGTGAATGGAAACAGAGCCTTAAACCCACGGGGAGAGGTCTTTAGTTTTGAGAGAGAGAAAAAGGACATCAACACATCTAGTAGCACATTCTCCACAACATTTTATAAATGAAAGCAGATATGTATGTGACTGAGTATGATCAGGGTGCGGTCCGAGATTGTAAAAATGATCCATGAGAAAGAGCACACAAGCTAGGAGATGCTGCAGTAGTTTGCTTTTGACTCAATCTCTAAAGAAAGACATGTTTCTGCCCGCTCTTCTCCGCCAACCACTTTTGCACTATGAACTGAGTAAGCAAAAAGAAAATGTGGGAAGAGGGGAGAGCAACTGGGATGTTTTAAAAGCATCCAAAAAGGTTGGGTGGCAGAGGATTAATTGGGACTCCCCCCACCAAATCAGGACAGTTGGAGGATAGGATGGTAACAAGGTTTTGGTAACTAGGTTATCTGTGCACCCAAGACTTGCCTGCTGCCTTTAGGTAAGCTGAGAATGGTGTCATGTTCCCTGTGTTGATTCAGCTGCTGCCTCTGGCCAGCTTCTTTAAGATGAACAGGAGTGCTATCTTTTCATTCATCTTAAGCAACAAACATTTCTGGAGCTATCCCTGACCCGACCACACATTAAGGAACACACAGATGATTGTCCAAAGTGGCATATTTCCTTTGAGTAGTCATTTTCTGTAACAAATTCTCCCAGCATGTCAAAATAATTGCTAGAGTTAATGTGTGAACATTAAATTGCTAAAATTTAAAGTTAACATATTAACAAAAACGTTTTTTTTCTCATTAGATTATGTAGAAAACTGAATATACAGGAAACAGCTTGTTACAAATTAAAGTGATGAGAAATTGTAACCACTACTCATGGGAAAAAATAAATAATTATTTAAAATTGTGTTAATTTCAAATAATTCCTTCCTTTCTTTTAAAAAATAATAAACTATAAGATAGCTGGCATTGCCCCCCCCCCCCCAAGGTATGATGGGAAGTTGCAGTCAACTGCAAAAGAAATAAGGTTGAACACTGTGAAAGCCACCCACTGTATGGCTATCAGCCTCCTTCCAGTAGACTTCAGTCAAGGAAAAGATTAATGAGAACCACCACTCCCCTTAATGTTCCTCCAGCAACAGCAAGAATATCCCTGTGGGCAGCAAAATCGGACAATTCCAATTGGATGCCCCCCCCCCCCCCCCATGAGGGTCTTCCTTCAGGGACAAACCAAGAATGGGCAATTTGGAAGTTCCTAAACAGACTCAGAAGTGAAGTTGGCAGATCAAAATACAACCTGGATAAATGGCACTATCTAGAAAAATCCTCCACTATGCTGGTACAGCTGTACCAGGAGCTCCAACTTCCTTTTCTTTCTTTGAGTGTTTGCATGTATTCCAAAGTTCCATGCATTTTGCAATAAGGTGGCTTCCCTTGGCTTGTAGTCATGGGGTTAGTCACCTGCCTATCATCGTTGGGTTTTTTAGTTCCACCCCTTTCCCCAGGGTTCAGGAAGGAAAGGGAGCCATTTTAGCTCAGTCTTATAGTTGAAAGCTTAGCTACAGGACGTGAATCAGCTCCACCTGTAGAGAAGCTTCGATTCTTACGAAATTCCGAGGGAAAACAGTGCCAAAGGACTCCAGCTGGAGAATCTGCAAAGCCTTGGCTGGTAGGTCTACTAGGGACCCAAGAAGCAGTTTGGAGCTGGGAGTAGGGCCCACACCAGCAAAGTTTAGAAAGTTGATTGCCCAAGGAAGGGTTAAAAAGCATTTTCCTCTTAAAGAAAAGAAACAGTTCATGAAGCCAGTTGCCTGTCCCTTGTGGACAAGATTAAGAAAGCCACCAGTCGATTCAAAGCCTTGGTTTGATTTGTTGAAGATCTGAGAAGTATTTGATTGTTTTGTTGAAGACCTAAGCAATAACAAAGGACTTTGTTAAACTTTTCAAGCTTCTAAAGACTTTGTATAGGAAAATCCTTAGGCCCTCTCAGCTGAGGCACCCCGGCTTCCCACTGGGCACCAAGAGCACGTCCTGTTCAAAAGCCAATTGCTATAGGCCCTGCGCGTGACAGCACATCCACCTTGTGCAATTGTGGAGCAAAACAAACAACTCAACATCTGAATACTTGTCCACAATGCCCTGCATCATGCACAGAGGAAGAACTGTTTAAAGCTACAGACAATGCAGTTGCTGTTGCCCGTTTTTGGTCTAAAACTATTTAGCTGCTTGTGCTCCCTTTATTTTATCAGCTTGCAATGCTTTTGACATGAAATAAATAAAATAAAATTACTATTAAAAAATTAAATCCTGTGTATTGTTCATTACTCCAGCTTTGTGAAACAGTTGTGCTGGAGATTCTTCCCTAACAGTGGCAACTATTGGTGTGAACCAGGACTGGAGAAATGTATGCCTTAATAATACACTGTGGAGCTAAAAGAGATACTCTGTTTTCAAAGCAAGGCAGAAACGCAGAATGAGAATAGAGTTTTGAATAGCAGCCCAGTATCTGAGTCTTTTCCTTTCACAAGTATTGGAATGGGCTACCAAGAAACAAACATGCTGAAAATCAGTATTCCAGTGTGATGCATTGTTATCCTGCAGGTATTCCTTTCCATTATTTCAATTCCACTGATTGCCCAAAAATTTAATTTCCTGCTAGGATTGTGAGCTTGCAAACAAATGTCTGATCCCTGCACCATCTGTTCCTTTGGTGATACGTTACCTCATTTTTAATTTTTCTGGATTGCCAAATATTTGTCCTCCCATCACACTAACATCCCAGATCTCGTGTCCACTTTGTTGAATCAGGTGTCGAAACCATCCTATTTGAAGAGTATAAAATCTTATTTATAAAAGCGTCAGCTATTAATACATCCACAAACTTTTCCAGCTAGATTTATATAGTAAATACATTTTCTCTTCACTTCATCCAGCTATGTGGCCTTTATCTATTTATGAAAGTATATAAGACACGATGGTGTCTTGTCTATTTATTCTATAGCATTGTTCTCAGGCAAGGCCATACTGGCTTCTTGGAGTCTAAATAACACAGCTTTAGATTACTTCCACCTGAAAAGACACAGTTAATCCTGCTTCCCACCCCACCCCTCAGACTTGGCCTCTTTTTTATTTTCAAACGATACACAGAGATTGCAACTGGAGCCAGGAAAATGTTGCCTTGTCTAGAATCTGTTGTCTGAAGCAACTGCTTTATGTTATTTCATGGCAGAGCTAATCAAAGGAATATATCAAGAACGTAAGAGCCAATGCAGATCAGATTAAAGGTCTAGCTAGTTCAGAACTCAGTTCTCATAGGACACATCTACATAGTAGATATTACACTACTTTCATGGCCATGGCTCAATGCTATGGAACTGTGGGATTTCATAACAATAGTAATTTGATACTCAGGGGCGGCTCAACCCATTACGCAAAGTAAGCATTTGCAGTATAGTTGATTTTGCCCAGGAGCGCTCTTGAGGCGCACTTGGGGGAAAATAGACCTTGACATATGCGAGTTGTAGTTACTGGGATGTATAGTTCAGAAGTTCACCTACAATCAAAGAGCATTCTGAACTCCACCAATGATGGAATTGAACCAAATATGGCACACAGAACTCCCACGACGAACAGAAAATATATATCAGTGATTGGTTGGGGGGGGGGGGCACCAAAATACTGTTTGCTTACTGTTGAAAATTATCTAGGGTCGCCACTGTTGATACTTGTTATAAGCTATGATTAGATCAAATAAGGCAAAGCAGGCAACAAGGATTTACAGAGGGTCCTCAGTACTATCTGGAGTCTGATTCCAGGACATTCCTAATATACCAAAATATGTGGGTGCTCAAGTCTCATTATATACAACGGTGTAGCAAAATGTTTTCCTTGATATAAAATATAAAATCAAGGTTTGCAGTTTTTTAAAGTTTACTTTGAAGTCATGGACAATAGGTGCAGAATCTATTAATATAGGGTTGTGGTTTTTTTAATGTAACAGGGAAGACAGGATGGTCGTTATAGTAATCTCAACTGTGTTTAATTTGAAATATTCATAGCTGTGGACAGATGGTTTGTAAACTTGAGAACACTGACCTGCATTGGCCAGCTGTGTTTGTTCATTTCCCCCTTTAATCTGAAGGAGAAATTACCATGTTAGTGCACCCCATTAAGATTTGGCGTTGATTGATAATGCCTAACAAAAGACTGGCTGCTGTTTGGATCGCTTCCTTCTGTTAGTGAAGGGAAAGACAAGAAACGTTACTTATTAGGCCCCTTCTACACTATCATATAAAATCGAGATATCTGCTTTGAACTGGATTATATGGCAGTGTAAATTCATATAATGCATTGTCTGCATTGATAATCTGGATTATATGGCAATGTAGATCCAGCCTTAGACCAAGGGGGCAGAACTAATGTCCAAATGGTACCATCCGACATACACTAAGCATTTCCAATCCATAAAATATCAAATATGTCCATTTACGTTTACTCCATGCCAGATATTCTTAAACCAAATGCTTTCGTAAAATGAAAACAAAACAAAATTATTGAACTTGTTTATAGCAGTCCATTAATAAATGCAAATTTATTAATTTTGGCACATCTATCATCTTATGTGCCAAGGAAAAGTCGTGTATGCATACCAAGTATCAAAGTTTGGTAAGTAAAGGTAAAGGTTTCCCCTGACATTAAGTCTAGTAGTGTCCGACTCTGGGGGATGGTGCTTATCCCCATTTCTAAGCCGAAGAGCCATCATTGTCTGTAGACACCTCCAAAGTCATGTGGTCGGCATGACTGCATGGAACAAAATGCAAAGATACAGAATGGGGGACGATGCCTGGCTCTAGAGCAGTACGTGTGAAGAAGATCTTGGAGTCCTCGTGGACAACAAGTTAAACATGAGCCAACAATCTGATGTGGAGGCAAAAAAAGCCAATGGGATTTTGCCCTGCATCAATAGGAGCATAGTGTCTAGATCTAGGGAAGTAATGCTACCCATCTATTCTGCTTTGGTTAGACCACACCTGGAATATTGTGTCCAATTCTCGGCATCACAATTCAAGAGAGATATTGACAAGCTGGAATGTGTCCAGAGGAGGGCGACTAAAATGATCAAGGGATGAGAAGCGATATGATAGCCATGTATAAATATGTGAGAGAAAGCCACAGGGAGGAGGGAGCAAGCTTGTTTACTGCTTCCATGGAGATTAGGACAAGGAACAATGACTTCAAGCTACAAGAAAGGAGATTCCAACTGAACATGAGAAAGAACTTCCTGGCTGTGAGCAGTGGAACTCTCTGCCCCGGAGTGTGATGGAGGCTCCTTCTTTGGAAGCTTTTAAACAGAAGTTGGATGGCCATCTGTCGGAGATGCTTTGAATGCAATTTTCCTGCTTCTTGGCAGGGGGTTGGACTGGATGGCTCATGAGGTCTCTTCCAACTCTATGATTCTACAATTCTACGATGCTATGAAATTTTGGAAGGTGAAATCAGTGGATACAGAATTCATGGAAACAGAAGGCCAACTGTGTAGAACTTTGCTCTTAAAACAAGGATGTTCCTAATGAGCACAATTTCCTATCTTTTTCAAGCAATGTATTTCATTTGTTCAGAATGTACCTTGATCTATCCACATGGCTCAGAAAGTACTACATATCATTCAAACATTTGGATCTATCTGTCTTGAGAAACATGCATGTAGAGAGGCTTCTTTTAAGTTCTTGGGCAACTTGTGTGATTCATCAAGCCTTCCTATCTGCCTACCTGATCACAAGCTTGTCTGACCATGAATGGTGGTTGCGTTGGGCAGGATATAATCTGTATGCCAAGACTCATTGGTAATGCTAGTGATACCAAGTGGCACCAAGCCTGACATTAGTCTATAGTGCCAGCAACTTTAGACATACAACCTGGAGCACAGTTCAGCGATTCAGCCTAGTTCCCACTTCCCAGCCCCACCCTGGTGTGCTTTGGCAAAAATTGGTATGGAGTTAAGTTTCAGCCTTCGGGGCTGAAAAGAAGTAGAAAAAAAATCAAGAGCAACTATTTTCCATTGCTGAGAACATAATCCCAAAATCTCAGCAGCAAACTTGTATGTTGTAGATACAGGTTGACCATTGCTTATTTGAAACTCTCCCAAATTGTCCCCAGTGATGGATGAGATAGTGACACCTGTTTTCTGATCATTCAATATAAACTAATTTTGTTTCATGCACATTTTTTTAAAGAAAAGAATGTGTATAAAGTTATTGACAGGCTATGTGTATATATATGAAATGTCATGGAACTTCATGTTTAGACTTGGCTACTTTCTCCAAGATATCTTATATTACGTATGTATGTGCAAATACAAGTATTTCAAAATCCCCCCAAAATCCAAAGCACTGCTCCCCAAAGCATTTCAGCTAAGAGATACTCGAGCTGTATATCAGACTACAAAGATATCTGAAATTCTTGGACCTAGCATCAATCTTTGGTGAGAAATCAAGGTTTGCCTTACTGTTAAGGAGGGTGAAGAAGCTTCTTGGAACTGTAGCAAAGGATTACAATTATATATTACATGCAATCTGCTCTAGATCCCCTAAGATAATCTGCTGCTTTCATGTATTGGAGAAGATACGTGCTCACTAGCAGTTTTGTAATTAATCACCTTCCAGTCTTGATAATCTTTGTACAAGAAATATTTTGTCCTTCACTTCAGGCTGTAAAATACATGACCCCAGAAAATCTACTGCTGTGTATTCCATAAATGTGGTAAGAATTAGGCATTAGATTAGTGTGGTGTTTTTAAATCTTATTGCATTTGTTTATGACCTTAATGACATTTAACAGTTGTGTTGCCCCATTTATTCCAGTAGAGTAATGCTGCAGCTACATTACAGTGGAATTGCATTAGATAGCACCATTTTGCCATCAGCCGTTATAAAATGGGTTACAATGACCTGTGCAAGGTTGTAGTGTTCCTCGAGAATAAATTAAAATAGGCAGACAGACCTGGAAATTTCTAGAAGCTCAACCATTTGTGCAAGGGTTATGTTGATGTAACATGGTTTGTGAGTCCCTCATTAGTATTCACACCAGAATAAAGCCTGCTTACTTTGAGGCACTGATCTAGCGATGTATACATCTAAGCTCTATGAGGTATAGCTCATAGAGCTACTTGAGAAAAGCAGCAAACAACACATGCAGAAATTCCCTCCCAATAATGATTTGCTCTGCTTGGATGGCAGGACTATTTCTACATGTTTTCATGCATTCATTTCTGTAATCATGTTGGGCTGTGCATTATCAGTATCAACCTTGACTGACCAGAGAGAGAAAAGGGGCAGCTCCTTCGCAAAAGTGATCTGTATTTTTAGCACTGACAGTGTTGCTGACCGTCTTGGTTCGAGCTGCCCTCATCCTTCCTGACCCATTGACAGAAATCCTTAGAACCTGGATGTTAGAGCTGAATGGATGTGACATTCCCAACCTAGAAAGAGAGACATCCACAAAACCTGCAGACTTCAAGGACAGGGCAAGGTTTGCTAGAGTAAGTTCTGCATTCTTGGCAAGGGAGGGCTGCCAATGCCATGCCATTTAGGTGCCCATCAAATCTGATCAATTGTGATGCAGGAACAGCTAAATATCTGTTTACCTGCTGTGATGGCCAGCAAAGACTGACAGTATCTACACTCTACAATTAAAACAGTTGGGCAGCTTTTTAATTCCCATGGCCCGATGCTGTAGAATCCTGGGAGTTACAGTTTGGTGAAGTACCAGTACTTTTTGACAGTAAAAGCTAAAAACCATGTAAAACTACAACCCTCAGAAACCTATATCTTTGAGCCATGACAATTAGAGTGGTGTCAAAACTGTATTATTCTACAGTGTAGTTGCACCCCAAGAGGAAAAGGCTTCCTGGTAGATGTGCTAAATACATTTCTGGGTTATATCCAAATTTTCTAGCATTACCATCTAAATCAGTGGTTCTCAACCTGTGGTCCATGGACCACCAGTGGTCCGCAAGAACTAAAATATGTTCCACAGCCTTATTGTTACTACACAGTTGCAACGAGAGCAACTGGTCTCACAAAACCCACGTTGAATACCAAGGCTGATTAAATATGGTATTCCGTGGGCGAGCAGATGGTGACTACTGGATGGCATATGTTCTGTATCAGAAATTAGAGCTGATGTGGTCGATCCAATGCAATTTTCTGAATCAGCACCCCAAACAACCAAACTGAATTTTAAGTTCACCAAAAACTGATTCATAACCCTTTTGGTGCTTATACAAATGTTGGAGAGTGGTCCGTGGTCAAGTGGTCCCTGGTCAAAAAAAAGTTGGGAGCCACTGATCTAAATTATACCTTCTAAGTACTGTGTGGAAATGGCAGCAATGGGTATTACAAAACATTGTGACTATCACACAATAGGGTGATGTTCCTGCTTCTGTGCTGGCTTGCCACTTCTGTACTATAAAGTGTTACGATGTTTTAAAAGCAGTTGCAATAGTAGGATAATAGAGGATTAATCAGGACTGTCCCTGCGAAATCAGGATAGTTGGGGGTATGCATGTTTGCCTGTGGTATTGTGGACTTTTTATTTGCCATGTCAGGAGGGACTTGAGAATCTGCAAGTTGCTTCTGGTGTGAGAGAATTGGCTCTCTTCAAGGACATTGCCCAGGGGACGTGCGGATATTTGATGTTTTACCATCCTTGTGGGAGGCTTCTCTCATGCCCCGCATGAGGAGCTGGACCTGACAGAAGGAGCTCATCCGCACCCGGATTCGAACCTGCAACCTGTCGGTCTTCAGTCCTGCCAGCACAGGGGTTGAGGACTACTAGGCGATGATTCATTTCCTTGCCTGAAAACCAGGAAGATATGTTCCATACACACACACACACACACACATATGGTATTTCTAGTGGAGGGGTTGTCACTTTATGAGTAACTTTAAGCATCCAATTGATTCTTCTGCCTGCTCTTATATTTTCTCAAACATTGTTGCCTTCAGCCGCAGCAGCAATGAAAGACAACCTCAAATGCTCTTTATGTTACAATCTGATATGTACTTTTGAGGGAATGAATCTCCACTGAGTAGAAATACTGTATATGAGTGTGCACAATTGCAGAGAATGAATACATAAGCTCAACATCACATACATGCGCCCTTGAGCCCCACTATTGTCTTTCTAAATATACCATCTGACATATCAATGTATATTTATAAACTCTCCATATGAAGGCTGAAGAGAAAGGATACAGACATTTATCACATGCCAGATGTTCCTTAGAGAACCTGTCATATAAATACTACTAATTTTAGCTCTCAGGTTACGTACCAGTTCTGTAAGTGATGGGAATTAAATGAGTCACCAGAGACTTTTAGTATTATTTATATAGAAAAATCCAGCCAATCATATCTGTAATGTGGATCATAAAGTAAAGGTTAATTTGGCATACTCATGAATTAAGCACAGTTTTTACTATTATTTTGTTCTTTTAAGTTTGGGCTGTAATCTTCCAGAAGCAGCTTAATTAAGAACTTTATAGTCCATTCCAAGTGCACTGTGTTTAGTAACACTTTATGCAGACTGTATCTATATAATTTTGCAGCTCCTCTTGATTAATTGCTTAGGAGTAAAGTTCAAATAGTAAAGAGTAGAGACATCAGACTGGCAACAAAGATCCACCTAGTCAAAGCCATGGTATTCCCTGTAGTAACCTACGGATGTGAGAGCTGGACCTTAGGGAAGGCTGAGCGAAGGAAGATCGATGCTTTTGAGCTGTGGTGCTGGAGGAAAGTTCTGAGAGTGCCTTGGACTGCGAGAAGATCCAACCAGTCCATCCTCCAGGAAATAAAGCCCGGCTGCTCACTGGAGGGAAGGATACTAGAGACAAAGTTGAAGTACTTTGGCCACATCATGAGGAGACAGGAAAGCCTAGAGAAGACAATTATGCTGGGGAAAGTGGAAGGCAAAAGGAAGAGGGGCCGACCAAGGGCAAGATGGATGGATGGCATCCTTGAAGTGACTGGACTGACCTTGAAGGAGCTGGGGGTGGTGACGGCCGACAGGGAGCTCTGGCGTGAGCTGGTCCATGAGGCCACGAAGAGTCGGAGACGACTGAACGAATGAACAACAACAAAGTTCAAATGAAGACATACATTTTATACTTAAAGTATACTTAAGGTATCTTATCGTACTATTGAGGGCTTTTGTGAAGTGGCCAAGAGAATACTAAATGGGTCCGATCCTGTTTACTTGTCTGAACGTATCTCCCTCTATGAACCAGTTCAGGCATTAAGATCAACTGGGGAGGCTCTACTTTCAGTCCCAACTCCTTCGCAAGTGCAATTGGTGGGGACGAGAGACAGGGCCTTCTCAGTGGTGGCCCCTCAGCTGTGGAATTCCTTCCCCAGTGAGATTAGATCAGTCTCTTCCCTCTGGTCTTTACAAAAAATTAAAATCTGTCTGTGGCACCAGGCGTTTCGGGAATAGCAGACTTATAGTGCAATGTACTGTCATGGTACCGACATAAGAAGCAGCTGAATAGTGACTATGGGCTTGGTGCTATGTCTTAACATGATTTAATTGTTTTAATTGTATTTATATGTTGTCTGAATTTAACAGTTTAATTGTGCCATGTATTGCTGTTTTGTGTAATTGTGGCATTGAATAGTTGCCAAAATTGAAAGCTGCTCTGAGATAGAGCTGGGTCAAAATATAGTAAATAAATAATAATAAATAAATATTTTAAATGGTGGGGTGGGGTTAGATTTTAAGTGCTAGATTTTATTCAGTGGTTAATTGATCAATGGCTAACTGTTTTCTGTGGCTTTTTTTTTTAAAGACCAAGTGTGGTGTAGTAGTTTGGATATTGGAGTATGATTCTTGATCAAGGGTTTGAATCCCTGCTCCACCATGGAAACTAACTGGAAATGCATCTACACTGTAGAATTAATGCAATTTGACCCCACTTTAACTGCCATGCCTCAATGCTATGGAATCATGGGAGTTGTAGTTCTTTGGTCTTCTCTGCCAAGGAGTGGTGGTGCCTCACCAAACTACAGCTCCCATAATTCCACAGCATTGAGCCATAGCAGTTAAAGTTGTGTCTAATTGCATTGATTCTACAGTATAGATGTATCCTTAGAGGCCTTGTACAAGTCATACAGTCCACCTCAGAGAGATTTTATTTATTTGTCGTGTCAGAGCAACCAGTCCATTATATTACATTTCTAAGAGAACAAAGCAAACAAACAGAAAAATACAAAACTTGTGAGTTTGATAGTTGGTTAAATGTCCTTTGACCAGTATCTGGCCACTTGGGGTGCTTCCGGTGTTGCTGCAAGAAGGTCCTCCATTGTGCATGTGGCAGGGCTCAGGGTGCATTGCAGCAGGTGGTCAGTGGTTTGCTCTTCTCCACACTCGCATGTCGAGGATTCCACTTTGTAGCCCCATTTCTGAAGGTTGGCTCTGCATCTCGTGGTGCCAGAGCGCAGTCTGTTCAGTGCCTTCCAAGTCGCCCAGTCTTCTGTGTGCCCAGGGTGTGCCCAGGAGGGAGTCTCTCATTTGGTATCAGCCATTGGTTGAGGTGCTGGGTTTGAGCCTGCCACTTTTGGACTCTCGCTTGCTGAGGTGTTCCAGCGAGTGTCTCTGTAGATCTTAGAAAACTATGTCTAGATTTAAGTCGTTGACGTGCTGGCTGATACTCAAACAGGGGATGAGCTCGAGATGTCTCTGCCTTGGTCCTTTCACTTTTGGCTGCTACTTCCCGGCGGATGTCAGGTGGTGCAACACCGGCTAAGCAGTGTAATTTCTCCAGTGGTGTAGGGCGCAGACACCCCGTGATAATGCGGCATGTCTCATTAAGAGCCACATCCACTGTTTTAGTGTGGTGAGATGTGTTCCACACTGGGCATGCATACTCAGCAGCAGAGTAGCACAGCGCAGGGGCAGATGTCTTCACTGTATCTGGTTGTGATCCCCAGGTTGTGCCAGTCAGCTTTCGTATGATATTGTTTCTGGCACCCACTTTTTGCTTGATCAGAGAGATGAAGGCTAACGAAAAACCCGTCTCTGAACAAATCTTGCCAAGAAATCCCTGTGCTGTTACTGTATTGACCTGGAGGCATGTAGTAACAACGATGCAATGGACTGGAAGTCCCTGGACATCTATTGGACATCCAGGAATACCTTTTGTCCCATTGCAGGGTTTGGGGCAGTTGAAGACAAGCCATTGGTGGATTATTCTGGTGCTTTTAGGTAACCAAGTTTCGTAGGCAGTGTTTTAAAAAAAATAATGAACCATATGCTATTCTATCACACTCTCCAACCACCCCTATTTGTCAGAAAGAGTCTCATTTTTCCCAGCTGTTTTTAAAATGTCCCATCTGCACATATTTCCCTTTGTCTTTAGTTTCTTTCTATTGTTGCAAAGTGAATCTAAAGCTACAAAATATTTGCATTGAATTCACTCGGAGGAGGGAAGAAATTAAAGAATTTTTGCGCTTTCCATCTCTGAATCTTACATCTCTACTTTTTTCTTTGATGACCTTTGCTGGCCATGTTGTAAAAGGTGAGATGGCTCATGTTTTTTAAAATGACCTTTGGTAATAGAGCTTGAAAACTCCTTTCCATCTCCACAGCTTCACTCCCTGCATGACATACTTGATGTTGCTGCTGTATTATTACGCTGGATGTGACTGCTTGGCATCATGGCATTGAATTATTGGGAAGGAAAAGCACATGGAAAAGAAAATAGAGTCGAAGCAAATAACCCCTGAAATGTTGGAAATTAGTGTTTTCCAGGGTGTTAGCCCTTTTGAGGAAAAGCATGAAGATTAAAATTAATAGGAATTAGCCTTCATTTAGCAAATAATTAAAATGTCTCAATTTCTAAGTCTGCTTTCCTGAGTCTCCTTGCCAGCTTCAAAAACAAAGATAGGCCATTGTAGGTTGCTAGCTTAAACATTTACTAATAGTGTTGTTGAAGCTTTGTGTGGTCAGAATCACTGGGTTGCTGTGAGTTTTCCATGGCTGTATGGCCATGTTTTAGAAGCATTCTCTCCTGACATTTTGCCTACATCTATGGCAGGCATCCTCAGAGGTTGAGGGGTCCGTGGGAAACTAGGCAAGTGGGGTTTATGTATCTGTGGACAAGCGAGATCCTCTCAGTTCTGCGAGTTTACTGTATACCATGCAGCTGTGGACAAGTCTACATTGGGACCACCAAATGCAACAATGCCCAAACACGAATCAAGGAACATGAAAGGCACTTCAGACTACTTCAACCAGAGAAGTCAGCCATAGCAGAGCGCCTGATGAACCAACCTGGACACAGCATATTATTTGAGAACGCAGAAATGCTGGGCCACTCCAACAACCACCAGGCTACACAAAGAAGCCATTGAAATCCACAAGCACATGAACAATTTCAACAGAAAGGATGAAACCATGAAAATGAACAAAATCTGGTTAGGTAAAGGTTTCCTGTGACATTAAATCTAGTCGTGTCCGACACGGGGTGGTGGTGCTCATCTCCAGTTCTAAGCCGAAGAGCTGGCGTTGTCTGTAGACACCTCCAAGATCATGTGGCCAGCACGACTGCATGGAGGGCCATTACATTCCTGCCGGAGCGGTACCTACTGATCTACTCACATTTGCATGTTTTTGAACTACTAGGTTGGCAGAAGCTGGGCCTAACAGACGGAGCTCACCCTCCTCCCCAGATTTGAACTGTCAGTCTTTTGGTCACCAGATTTAACCCACTGTGCCACCAGAGGCCCATAAAAACTAGTTACCAGTATTGAAAAAACATCAGAATCAAGATTGTAAATAAGGAACACCACTCAGAAATGGGAACTCCAGATAGCAAACAATCAAGTGCCAGTTAACACCTCCCAAACAGAGGATTTCTTCAGGCAACAAAGGCCAGGCTACCCTCACTTATTGATTTTGCAGCTTAAAGGCTACTCAATGCTATTCAAGCTTGCTAACTGCAACATTCACACTTGCTTCAAACAGACAAGGGTGCTTTCCCCCACCCTGGACATCCTACAGATACACTCCACTTGACTCACTGCCAACCTCTGCAGATGCCGGCCACAGATGCGGCAAAATGTCAGGAGAGAATACTACTAGAACATGGTCATACAGCCCAAAAAACTCACAGCAACCCAATTATTTCTTGTGTGTGTGTGACTGCTTTCCATTGTACACGGAAAGAGCGAGTCTTCTGCAGCAATAAAAAATGGAAGAACATTTGAAATACAAGATGGCAGCTTGCGGCAGGAGAATGAGGCAGTATTCTGAAAAGAAAATGTAAATTTGATGGGGAAATGCTGTCGAAAAAGACTGATTTTCACAGCTTCTTGGCATCTACAAAGCCTTTTCCCTCCTCTTCCTTACATGAAAGAGGTGACGCTGTGTTTCTTAAGAAGATCACACCAGGTCACGATCTAACCCTTATCCCTCACACAGACCTTTTAATCTTCTATCGAAACATTATGATTCCAGAAAAGGGTTTGGCCATTTATTATCTCTTGTTCAGGACCATGCAATTTATAATATTATCCTGTTCCTTTGTAAAGTTAGAAGGTTGATCTTTTCTCTCTCCTTTCGGAGACCGAGACCTGTGACCTGGGGAAAGGCAGTTCAGCTTTATGCACTGCAAAGATGACAGGCGCCAAAAAGTGACACAAGAGCCTGTTCAAATGCAAAACTTTTCCCAGCGAGAAGAACAGGTGAACCTAAATCAAGGCAGGGGCATCTAAGCAAGAAGGCAGATGCTTCTTGGGGAAAGATCTGATGGAGGAATGTTATGCTGGACTGACTCTGCCAAAGCCAACTGATCTTCAAAGAGAATATAATAAATACAAGAGAGTCTGTGCTGAAAGAGGGAGGGGACACATCACAGTGCTATTCAATATTCTCTGTGTTTGGCCCAGAGTTGCACATGTGAAAGCTGGGATGTTATGATTCCACTTTAACTACCATAGAATCCTATGCAATCCTGCATTTAGTAGTTTGTTGAGGCACAACCAAGAATTCTAATTGCAAACTCCAGGAATCCACGGGATCTTTCCATGGCAGTTAAAGTGGAACCGTACCAATATAAATGTGTAGTGTGTAAGAGTCTCCACTTTTGATGCAGCACTAGAGCTGAGCTAAACAGATCTGTTCTCTTCACAGCCTTGTTTGCAGGCTGCAATGGTAGGGCTATTTTTTTGCCAGTTTTTTTGAAGGGGTTCCAGAATTGGGCACCCACCAGGGAACTACAGCACAGTGGCAGGAGACATGAAACATCACCTGGTTGCTGAGGCAACCTGGGGCTCCGTCTGTCCTTTGGGATTGTGCTGCATTGCTGGAAGAACAAAATGGCACTCGTCTCTGTAGCTGTGAACAGCCACAAAGGAATGACACAATGGATACCTTTGATCTGAGGGGCAATTCACAACACATACCACAAACTCATCTTTTGGATGTGCACCTTCCCCTTTTGACAGCACTCTAGTGTGGCTTAGGGCTCTGTTTTCTGAGAACGACGTATGATGTTTTTGTGACACAGGTTGAGCATCCCGGAATTCTAAAATAAAATCATCCACATTGGTGGCTGAGATATGAATGAAAAGTAATGCCTCCATCTTGGGTTTGGATGGGAATATTTTAATCAATCAAACACAGTAATAATCCTTAGAATGTGCTCTTTAACGACTACTATTCACTTTTCCACATAATCACCAGACAATTGGATACATTTCTGCCAATGATTTTCTGAAGCAGTCACGGAAGAAGTCGACACTCTGTTTCCGCTACCAGCGTCTCACAGTTCTCTCAACGTCTTCATCAGAAGCATAATGATGTCCCTGCAGATCTTCTTTCATTATTGGGAACAAATGGAAGTCAGACGGTGCTAAACAGACTGGACTGTATGGAGGATGCAGGGGCGGCTCAACCCATTACGCAAAGTAAACATTTGCAGTATAGTTGATTTTGCCCAGGGGTGCTCTTGAGGCGCTCTTGGGGGGGAAGGGGCCTTGACATATGCGAGTTGTAGTTACTGGGATGTACAGTTCACCTAAAATCAAAGAGCATTCTGAACTCCACCAATGATGGAATTGAACCAAATATGGCACACACAGCTCCCATGACAAACAGAAAATATATATCAATGATTGGTTGTGGGGGGGGGGGGGACAAAATACTGTTTACTTACCATTGAAAAATTACCTAGGACCGCCTCTGGGAGGATGTCATACGGTGGTGAGATCCAATCTCTGAAGTTTCAAGTCTGTGCACTTTCATTTCAGGCATCAGAATCCTGGGTACCCATTGTGCACAGATCTTCCAATAGCCAAGCAAAGCAATAATGTAACCTAGACATTCTTGTGAAATGCCGATTATGCTTGAAATTTCTCCCTGAGTGATATGACGATCATCCTGAATCAATCTGTCAAACTTCTGCTTGTGAAACTCGATGGTTACTGTCACAGGACGTCCAACTCTTTGTTTGTCACGCAAGTCAGATGTTCCCACCTCAACATCTTTAAACTTACTTGCCCAACGACGCACAGTACTCACATCAACACAATCACTATAAACAACTTGCATTCTCTGATGAGTCTCCTTTGGGGATGACACCTTCTGCTGTCAAGAATTCAATGACTGCACGTTGCTTAAGTCACATTGACTGACTATCTGCACAGGGTTCCATACTTCGCACTTTGACCACACAACCATTTAATGCTAAGGCTTCCCACCAATATGGAACTGTAGAGGAGAGTCTACTAAACAAGCCAGTATCTGCCGCATACCAGTACTGCCATCTGTGGAAGAGTTATGAAGGTGGAGGCATTACTTTTCATTCAACCCTCGTAGTGACATCTTTGTTTTACACCAACTTTGTACACCAGCTTTGTTAAACTTGCTTGTTAATTGCTTAATTTGTTTAACTGGAAGAGCTGCACAGAAACATTTACCAAATATATCTCTGCAGTATATCACACATAAAGGGAATGCTTATACCACAAACAAAAAGACAGAATAGCACCTTGAAAGACCAGTTAAATTAAAAATAAATAAAAATAGGTACACAGAGTGAATGGGGCAACTAATGGCTGTGCAACTGGATGTCCTCTCAGTCTGCTTGCTAGAAGTTGAATGGCCTCTGCTTAGAATCAGAGAAATAGACAGAGAAAAGTGATTTGGCAGGGGATTTGGCAGGCGGTATGGCAAATCCGTGGAGCAGCAGGGGAAAGCGTTGCCCTGGACCCCGCATCACAGCTTTCCCCATCACACAGGGGAAAGCGTCGTTGCCCGGCTTCCCCCCACACTGACCCCATTCTAACTAACGAGCTCTGTCCTAGGATGCTTCCAGGATTGAGCCCCACTGGAAGTAGCACTGTGACGTGCGATGGGCTTCGGCAGGCTCAGTCCTGCTTCCACCTGCTTCCTAGAATGGAGCTCAAGGCTAATGTGATGAGGTCCTGAGTCAAGCATGTAAGATATGTTACTTGAATTTTGAGTGGTCAGACATTATGGGGATCCTTTTACAGAATCAGTGTAAAGGAGTGCTAGTTATATGGTGTGTCAGGTCTTGATTTGCACAATCACTGTGCTAGATACATGCCAGCATGAGCACCTTCGTTATCACACCTTTCTCAATTTGTGAAATTGCTTTGATTCAACTTTCTCCATCTTGGTCCCTCAATTATATTTCTGCATAACATCATAACCCACCTTCCCTCACTTCTGCTGCTGCCACCATTTCACTCTCCTCCCTCCCCCGTTTTTCTTTTTCCTCCTCCTCCTCTGGAATTTCACAGATTCAGCTTCTTTTCTTTTTCTACAAAAAGTAAATACTGTAATAAAAAATGGAAATAAACAGCTCCAGAATACTAGGGGGGAGGGAGAGATAATGGGGAATGCTGACATGCTGGCACAGAAATGGGATGGACCCATTGCACTGATAAGTGCTGGGAATGTGGTGGGATTGACATGTATTGGCAGGTTTTGCTTGTCAGTACCCACAAACCTGCATGATTCTTTGCATGCAACAGTGTGAAACCTGGATGATCTTTTCTTTCTGATCAGCAACTCAGGTAGGAGGCCCCTGTGGTGCAATGGGTTAAACCCTTGTGTCGGCAGGAATGAAGACTGATAGGTTGGAGATTCGAATCTGGGGAAAGCATGGATGAGCTCCGTCTGTCAGCTCCAGCTCCCCAGACAGGAACATGAGAGAAGCCTCCCACAATGTCACGTTGCCAGGGCTCTACCTTATTTAGGTAGAGATGAACCAAACCTCCAGTTTTATCAAACAGTTTAATTAAAACAGCACTTACTTGCTGGCTATTTTAATAGACCAAAACATAAAACATAAAGATAACACCCAGCTGCAGAATAAACAAAAACGGATAGCAAAAACAACTCTGTAGTCAAAGGGGTCCAGTCCAGTGGTCAAATGCCGAGAGTTCAATAAACAAAGTCCAGGGATCAAGAGTCTATACCAGGGGTCCTCAAAGTAAGACCTGGGGGCTGGATGTGGCCCTCCATGGCCATTTACCCAGCCCTCGCTCAGGGTCAACCTAAGTCTGAAACGACTTGAAAGCACACAACAACAACAATAATCCTATCTCAAAAGCAGGCCCACACTTATCATTGAAATACTAATAAGTTTATATTTGTTAGAATTGTTCTTCATTTGAATTATTGTATCATTTTTAAGTGTCTTTTGCACTACAAATAAAATATGTGAACTTTGCATAGGAATTCATGTTTTTTTTCAAATTATAATCTGGCCCTCCAACAGTTTGAGGGACTGTGACCTGGCCCTCTGTTTAAAAAGTTTGAGGGCCCCTGGTCTATACCGTAGTCAAAAGTCAGTCCAAGGTTCCAGGGTTCCAAGATTACAGGACACAGGTCAGGATACCGAAAATCCAACAGACCTGGGGGAAAAACCAGCAGCATCCACCACCGAAATATAACAGGTACTTTTCTCCCAAAGATCAGTCTCAAGGTTAGCTCCTTAAATCTAGTAACACCCAGCTGCAACCCATTTCCTATACACCTCGATCCCTAATTGCTTTCACCCATGAACCCCACTTACAGATTACCAAACCCTCTAGAGCAGTGGTTCTCAACCTGAGGTCCCCAGAGGTTTTTGGCCTTCAACTCCCAGAAATCCTAACAGCTGGTAAACTGGCTGGGATTTCTGGGAGTTGTGGGCCAAAAACATCTGGGGACCCCAGGTTGAGAACCAGGTTGAGAACCACTGCTATAGAACTAATACTCACATTAACCCTTCCATCACCAACCACCATCAACCACAGAACATATGACACACAAAGATAGTAAAATATCAAAACGTCCAGGTGTTCCTGGGCACCATCCTTGCAGACAGTCAATTCTCTCACAAGAGAAGCAACTTGCAATTTCTAAATTGCTCCTGACACGGGAAAAAAAAATCCAAAACAGCAACTCAGGTTTCTTATCTAGCACTTTCATCCCATACTGACTCATTCCCTATCCTGACTCACTCAAGGCATAACTGACTAATTTAACCACAGTTTTGCCTTCACATAATATATGGACAAACATGACCAAAGTCTGTCCATGATAAATATTTTAGCCGTGTTTTTCAGACATGAACCATCCCGCCAGATGTGACAGGAGGCAACTATATATGTGGGAAAAGATGAAAGTTGCATGTCCAGCATGATGCTGGAAGGGACCAGCTTGTTTTTGCAATCCCCCCCCCCCCGGTCTCTGTCTTTCTTCCTTGCACCAGGTGCGCTGCTTCATCACGCTGCAGCATCAGCAATTACTCATGGCCTCATGGAGCTGCCCAATCTATTTCATTTGCATGTAGATGCATATGACTAAGGGGCTCCAACCCTGCAGCCTGCTTGTCTAGGAGATCCTGCCAGCATAAAGCAAGCAAGACAGCCGTGATCAAAAGAGCAGCCCGAATTTATGAATTATGCAACTTAACTTAATTCAACACATTTTAATAGAAGGGATTGCTTTATAAACTAACTAATAGAGTTGCTGCCATTATGAAAATGAGCATATCATTTGAAGGGCTCTCCCTCAAAATGCCCTTATCCCACCTGGGAAGATCCCCATAACAAAGCAGGATATTTCAACAGCCATCTCATGCAGATATGCAAAACGAATTATATTTCAATTGTGCCCTTTGAGAGAATAATGGAGTTAAAAAATTAAACATCAACTGAATCCTATTTTCGGCATAGTAATAGATGCATGGTTGAGCCTAAGAATCTATCATGTTTTTGATTAAAAGACTGTTTTGTTTTTCTAAAGGTGGAGCAATATTTTCTTTTGAGTCGAGTATTATCACGCTGATTGTGTAATTTTCAGAACAAAGAGAAGCACTGCTGCCATGTGAAGGTCCTGAGGCTAACCCATAAAGAAAACAGAGCTTGCATTTCAGAAAGAAAGCACCTAGGGTGCTCCTTTAGCTATCCTTTACATGTTGTTTACTGGATATACAAATCTAACTCATATTCGCCCATCTAATCCTGAACAGTATATCCTGTCACAGAGATTTTAAAAAGTTAATTTTTGGATTATAGCTTCCAGAATCCCTCAGAATCCCTAAAGAAGTACACTTGGAAAGTACCAGACGCAGGGCTTTTTCTATTTCTGCTCCTGCCTTATGGAATTCCTTGCCGCCCTATATGAGAGCCATGCGTGACTTAGGGCCTTTTACTCTGGCACTTAAGACCTGGCTTTTTACGAGATCATTCGATCTCCGTTAATTTTTAAATTTTGTATGTATGTATTTTATCTTTTACAATTTAGCTGTAAATCGCCTAGAGCATTCTCGGATGGAGGGCGATTAATAAGTAATTAAATATGATGACGATGATGATGATGATGATGATATTCCCTGTAATCCCACGTATTGACTCTCTCTTTTCAAGTGTACACACAGCCAATATGGGATGATTTTTTTTTTCATGTCAGGAGTGACTTGAGAAACTGCAAGTCGCTGCTTGTATGAGGGAATTGCCCGTTTGCAAGGATGTTGCCCGGGGGACACCTGGATATTTTGATATTTTTGATGTTTTAGCATCCTTGTGGGAGGCTTCTCTCATGTCCACCCATGGGGACCTGGAGCTGACAGAGGGAGCTCATCCGCACTCTCCCCAGATTCGAACCTCTGACCTGTCAGTCTTCAGTCCTGCTGGTACAAGGGTTTAACCCACTGCGCCACCAGGGGATCCCGGTGATGAGTGGGTTTAAGAGTGCCGAAAGTAAGATTCATGTTTCCACAAAATAAAGAAACTCACTGGGTGATACCAAGGTAAAAGTAATGGTAAAGGTTTCCCCTTAACATTAAGTTTAGTTGAGTCCAACTCAGGGGGAGTGGTGCTCATCTCCATTTATAAGCCAAAGAGCTGGTGTTGTCTTTAGAGATCTCCTAGGTTATGTGGCCAGCATGACTGCATGGAGCGCCGTTACCTTCCCACTGAATCGGCATTATTTATTTACTTACCATATTTATACCCTGCCTTTCTCAACCCCGAGGACTCAAGGCGGCTTACATACATAGGCAATGATTGGATACCACGTCAACACACATACATAGTAAAATAAACATATACATTAAAACAGTCATTTAAAACATATCAAATCTTAAAACACTTATTTAAAATCACATTGTCCAAAATCATAATCCATTGCTGTTCCAAATTTCATTGAACTATTACATATTCTCTAGTGGGCTACTAACCGAACGCTTGATCCCATATCCTATTGATCTACTCACATTTGCATGTTTTTGAACTGCTGGGTTGGCAGAAACTGGGGCTAACTATGGGAGCTCATCCCGCTCCGCAGATTCGAAGCACCAACCTTCCAATCAGTAAGTTCTGCAGCTTAGCAGTTTAACTCGCTGTGCCACTGCATCCCCTTATGTGATAATAGGTGCACAACATGACACTACTGCTCCCCTCAATGCTTCTGTCACTGGAGTACACCCCCCACCCCAAATGGGAAAGTTTGATCCCACAACCCTGTGTTTTTTATGAGCTCCCTCCGGCAAATAACTTACTCCTCTTCTTATCTCATTCAAGTTTTTTAACATTTTATCCCACACATGTGGTTCGCCCACTGATTCTGTGATTGTGTTTATTGTAATGTTATATTGTTAATGTATTCATATGTTTTTATGTAATTATGATGTTGTTGCTTGTAGCTTGTGTTTTTTATTTTGTTTTATTTTGTTTTATTTTGCTGTAATATGTTGTGTGGGCTTGGCCTAATGTAAACCGCCTCGAATCCCCATTGGGGGGATGGTGGCAGGGTATAAATAAAGATTATTATTATTATTATTATTATTATTATTATTATTATTATTTTGTAAAAACCATCATCAATTTCCAACCTAATATTTAGTTGAGAATACAAAGGTAGTGTGAGATGGTAGAAGCCATGTATGATATGTTGAGCCACTTAGGAGTTTATTCCATGGCAGTCACACAATAATAGATAATGGATATATACTTGTGTGAGCATCTTTGTTATAAAATTTCTCTCCTTTCATGCAATGGTGCCACTTTGCTAATCCACGGCCCTGTAGTCCTACTTTGGCATATTATTATTTATTTATTTATTTATTTATTTATTTACAGCTTTTATATTTCACCCTTCTCACCCCGCAGGGGACTCAGGGCGGATTACAGTGTACACATATATGGCAAACATTCAATGTCAATTTTTGACATACAAACATAGACAGACATAGACAGAGGCTATTTAACTTTTTTCTGGCCACCAGGGGAGCTGTCGCTTTCATCGTCGGCATACCTTTGTAACTTTGCCTTGCTGTATTTCCATGGCTCCATACTTTTTATCTATTTATTTTTACAGCAATTTCACAATGTTGGCAATGATGAACAAAAATTAGGCAAAATTTATGTACAAATATTAAATAAACACAACTCAGTTTGGGAATAGGGAGCCTCTGGTGGCAGAGTGGGTTAAACCCCTGTGCCAGCAGGACTGAAGACCAAGAGGTCGCAGGTTCGAATCCGGGGAGAGGCGGATGAGCTCCCTCTTTCAGCTCCAGCACCTCATGCGGGGACATGAGAGTAGCCTCACAGGGATGATAAAACATCAAATCATCCGGGCGTCCCCTGGGCAACGTCCTTGCAGACGGCCAATTCTCTCACACCAGAAGCGACTTGCAGTTTCTCAGGTCGCTACTGACACGACCAAAAAAGTTTGGGAATAGCAAAGAAGGATGGAGAGAGGAGGAGAATCCCACCCGCTGACATCACTTTGCTGCAAGTACAGGAGCAGAATAGGCCCATCGCACAATGCAGCTGATAAGAACATTGTGGGATTATGACCCATGGGTGGATTTTGTCCGACAGTAGCAGAAAACAGGTTAATTGCATGAAGGAAGCAGACCAGCAGCAGGATGCACACAGCATTTTGTGATAGGAACCATCACCAAAAGTAACAGTTTGGTTTCAGTGCTGGTTTGCCTGCTTTATGTGATAAAGTCCTTAGGGGGAGAAAAAGATAAAATTATAATATATAATTGTTAGATCAGTTCAGTGCTTTGGAAGCCATTAAAATGTACCACTTATATTAGAGCAGCTCTATTAATTTTAAGAGAGTAAGCTAATGAACATTATTGAATTATTCTTTTTCCAAGTCATGGAAGAACTTTATGGTAAAGATGTTTATATATGTAGATGTGGGGAGCATATGGAAAATTTAAGAATGGTCGCCTTAATCAGAATGTTGTCTTTAGAAACATCTTCTTTTGAATCTGAAGCAAGTGTGTTTGTTGACATGCACTCTGCCAGGAATGTCCATTTATTTGCGTTCGCTTTCTTTGATCATTGATGGATTTCAGTTCACACCAAATATTGTAATTTAATAAGACCATGAGATTCCCTGTAGGTCAAACCAATGGAGTCCTTTATCAAGACAAAAATGCTGAGAAAAACATTCAGGGAATAAATAAATAAATATGTAAATAAATATGTAAATAAATGCATAAAGAAGATAATCTATTTAATGTATGCTTCCAATGTGGTATGGTTATGGTTAATTTGAATGCTACAATAGAAAAGGACATTGATTTTGAATTAAACTGTGTCCTTTCCTAAGAGTTTACCTCTTGGAGTCTAATAGGGAAGAAACCGAGAAACAAATACCTCCCCAACTCCCACCGGAAATTGGCAATTAGTTAAAGACGTACAGCCCTGCGCTCCACTTTGAGAAATGTCAGTGAGGTTAGAAAAAATATTTATTTATTTATTTATTTATTTATTTGCCGCATTTGTAGAATGTTAGAAGGGAGGGAGCCGATCTTATATCCCTGGGAAGGGCATTCCATAGCCGAGGGGCCACCACTGAGAAGGCCCTGTCTCTCATCCTCACCAAACGCATCTGTGCTTCTTTAAAGAAAGAGATAAGTCATTACTTTCAATGCAGGAAGAACATCAACAGATTTCTGTTTTTAGTGAGTGGCTACAACCAATCTCCAAACATTTAGAATGACAGAACTTTACTTTACTTACTTAGGCGATCCCTCATTGTCGGAACAGGATAGTCTTCCAAGATCAGTATACTGGTGGGTCCATAGGTGACTGTGGAGCCCTGTTCTTGATCTGCATCTTCTCCCGCAGTGAGGGCATTGGTTTCCAGACGGAAGGCGGTGCCGGTCAGGGTTCGCTTGATACGCCTTCCTCTTGGCAGATTTCTCTCTTTCTCCCTCCATTTGTACCTCTTCAGATTCTCCAGCACTGCTGGTCACAGCAGACCTCCAGCTGGGGTGCTCAAAGGCCAGGGCTTCCCAGTTGAGTTCAGAGTCTATGCCAGAGTTTTTAAGGTTGGCTTTGAGCCCATCTTTAAATCTCTATTCTTGTCCTCCAACATTCTGTTTTCCGTTCTTGAGTTCAGAGTAGAGCAACTGCTTTGGGAGACGGTGGTCGGGAATCTGGACAACATGGCCGGTCCAGTTGAGTTGATGGTGGAGGACCATCACTTCAGTGCTGGTGGTCTTTGTTTCTTCCAGCATGCTGACATTTGTCCACTTGTCTCCCCAAGAGATTTGCAGGATTTTTCGGAGGCAGCGCTGATGGAATCGTTCCAGGAGTTGCATGTGACATCTGTAGACAGTCCACATCTCGCAGGCGTATAGCAGGGTTGGGAGGACATTAGCTTTATAAACCAACACCTTGGTATAACTACAGATGTCCCAGTCTTCAAACACTCTCTGCTTCATTCGGAAAAATGACAGAACAGGACTTACTCGCTGGGAAGAGATGTAGACTTCCTACATAACACTGAGCTCATTTATGGTGAGTTTGGAAAACCTGCTTTTTTAAGGATGGCTACACTTAGAACTTCCCTAATTAGCCTGGTCATCATTCATCCTGGCCAGAGGATTCTGAGATTTGTTGTCCAAAGAAAGGAGGTTTTTATCTTCAGCCACCAATGAGTTATGATTAACAGTTAATCAAATGCAATGTTGGGCACTCGTAAATATGTTGAATCTTGCATGGCATTAAAGCACATCTAGCTGTTGCATTGGCTTTATCATGAATCATTGCTAATGAAAGCTGTTTCACAATAGTTAGATTGAATTACCAGATGCTTTCCCTTTAGGGGTGAGAATAAATATGCCCATTGCAATCTCCTTTGATAGTGCAATCAGACATCTCTTGCCTTCAGGGCCTCCTGGTTTGCTAAATACCTCTTCCCTTCCTCCTCCTTGACTCCTAAAGAAAGACGACAATGATGATAACGTGTAGTTTCATATGCATCTTGGAAATAAAATGCTCTTTTGAAAACTATGAAGAGTTAATAAATTGCAGGACCCTGCAGAGATTGGTGTCACATTAGATTCCAAGCTCATTTCTAGAAGAACGACAAAAAAGCAATATTCTAAAATCTTTTCATTTAGATGTCAGTGGGGTGGTATACTATTAAGGATTTCAGAACAAAAAAAGTCCCAGTGGGCAGACAGAATTTTAGCCTTTTCCCTATTAATTATACAAATGCTAGAACATAATGCTAAAAACGTTTCAGTGCTAAAATATGCTAAAGACAGAAAACAGCTATCTACTTAAAATGGCAGGATGTTATGATCATGCAAAGCTTGATGGGTGGAGGAGGGGATAAATTTGATTCCCATTTTAATAGCGACTGACTTAATTTGCATTTCTTGAACCAGCACACACTCCTCTGTTTTTTCACACATTTCTGAATTTTGCAATGGAGGCTTTCAGTTAAAAATGCATACACAAATGTGTGCATTAAGGAAAACCCAAAATAATATATGAATGGAAATTTTTTGGAAATAAAGCATATTGGAGGAAAGTACATATGGGTTATATACACACACAGGAAACCAAAATTTGCACCAGCATACATAAGCATGTTCGTCCAGATCTTTCAAAAATAGTAGATCTGATGTGGAAATAGAATTGAACAAGGGTACTCTGAAAAAATTCAAAAGCAAAAGAAGTGTACTAGTTCATCTCCAGTGTTCAAACCCAAACTCTAGTGCATTGGAGGCAGCATAGAGAGCCATTCAAAGTGGTGGTAGCAAAGGTAAAGGTTTCTCCTTGACATGAAGTTGGCTTGAGTCTGACTCTGGGTGGTGGTGCTCATCTCCATTTCTAAACCAGAGCCAGCATTATCTGTAGACGCCTCCGAGGTCCCGTGGCCGGCATGACTGCATGGAGAGCTGTTAGCGGTGATAGAAGGGGACATATTATGCTCCAAGGTTTCTTCTGGAGATATCCTTCAGTCTCTTACAAATATGCCATTTGTTTCCAGCCCCACATCTGCTTTGCCCCAGTACAAGTGGGCTTTACTGGTTCGGGTAAAACAAAATTATGCTCATTTATCCTCAAAACATTTATATTTTGATTGATTCTGCATATGTATTTTGACATCATTAAGTGGGGAAGCTTCCCCTTGAAAATAAATAAATCTTATTTTGTGGAGCTACTGTTACAGGAAAAAGTCACATGAAAAAGCCCAAGCCAACATGCATAAGATGAGATCATATTTGATGCTGGTAAAGTAACGATTGCCAGGATAATTATGAAGGAGGTCTAAGAAGGTGCTGGCTACCAGCACAAGGCAACAGCACAAGAGAGTGAGTATTCCTGGAAGTCCTCTCAGCATTTCAATAGCAATTTATTTTGGAGACAAAGCTATGCCTCAGTGCCACACAATAGCCACTGTGAGCTCAGGGGAAAGTGATAGTACAAGGAGGTACTGTTTTTGCATAACATCCAAAATAGGGTCATTCTGCCCAACAAGATTGCTCTGCCCAAAATCATTATTCTAGATTTTGTTGTTCCATTAGATATGTTTGACAGTAAGAATTTTTTTCCTCCACCTCCTGAACTTTCATGAACAAACAAAGAAAAATGGCAGTGGCACTATATTCTCTCTATATAAAAGTACCCTCCATGCAAAGAAGACATTGTGGGGATTTAGACATTTCACAGCTGACATGGCACATGGATATCTGAATAATTGGACACTGACATCTGTATGTTTCTATGCAATCTGAAAACCTTGATCACATAGATGTGTAGAGCAGAAGGTGAGAGTGATGATTTGTATGATGTTAAGGGCATGAACAGCAGCATGGTCTCATTGCCTCTTCTTCTTCTTTCTGTTCCCATCTCCTCCTGTTAATGCAAAGCCTTTTGACCTCCAATGCTCTTTTAATTTACAGACGCATTTCAGCATAAGCAAGATTCAGTCCCACTGAGAAAGGAAAGGCAAAGAGGGCACACTTTCACATACCCAAAGTGCAAAAAATACTGTGTGTTGTAAAAATACATTTTTATGGACAAAGTACTGTCTTAGTACAAAATACGAAAGATATTTGTGCAGAATGTTGTGCAATCTTCTCACCCTAAAAATATTTTTGAAATCTAGTAGCCACATCCCTCAGTGACAACACTTTCATATGCAAAAATAAAATCAGCAAAGTTTTTCATCCCTAAATAGAGTAATACAAGTAGTAATGAAGAGGTGAAGATGACATTCTTGTTAAACCCAAGGGAGAGGAAGCCAACCAGTCTGTCTCAGAGGCCCCATCATTTGAATGCCACTATTGAGAAAGACCATCCTGCTCTCGTGTCTTCACCAAGCAAATGTCCAAAGGGCAAGGAACACGGTGTAGAATGTTAAATCATAAATTTATTTTCATTGTTGCTCCACTGCTATGTGTTGCTCTTGCAAGAATATATTTTTATCACACTGCAGTCAACATTTGAGCACTCACCTGCATCTGTCAACAAGCCTGGGGCCAGTAGAGAGCATTTCTCTCCACACTGCCCTGGAGGTGTTCAGATGCTCCTTCCCAACCTATGGCAGCTATGGGAGCAGATTCTGGATGGCCTCTTTGGGCCAAAATGATTCAGCACAGCCAGACTGTTACCCTTACATTTCTTGTTCCCATTCCTGTGGCATCTAGCCAAAAAGCTCCGGAAAGCTCCTGACCATGGCTGTGCACCTTTGCTAATATCAGGGGAAACGAAATTAGGGAAAATCCCAAGCATAGGAATCTTGCATAACATGGAGCTAAACTGATTCATCCCTCTTTAAGGACTGCCATTCAGGACACCCAGAAGTGACTTTTGATCCACTTTAAGTTTTGGGGTCAGGATACACAAGCCCTGAGTGTAGGCTTGCTTTCTCTAATTCCCATTAATATTGTCAGATTCAAAAGTGGTTTTCTCAAGTTAAAGCAGGGCTTTCCAAATATTTCATGTCGGTGACACCCTTGTTGGACACGCATCATTTTGCAACACAGTCATTCAATTTTACTCACAAACCAGAGGATAAACCAATCCTTTATAAGAGATACAGACCTTCTGGGGGAAAAAATGATTACTTTAACTCAGAGTCGTCCAAACTGTGTGTGGCAACAAATTAGTGTGTTCCCTGCAATGTGTAGGTGTGTTACACAAACATAATGGAAAACCTCTAAGTCTATGTGCACTAAGAAATAAATTACACACACACATACACATACACACATGAATGATAATAATGGAATATATGGAAGCATTGCACATCTCATAAAATTATTTTATATGTGTGTGTGTGTGTGATTTATTTCTTAGTGCACATAGACTCAGAGGTTTTTTTTATTATGTTTATGTAACACACCTACATATTGCAGGCAACACACTAATGTGTCGCAACACACAGTTTGGAAAGCTCTGAGTTAGAGTAATCAATATTTTTTCCAGAGGAGCTAAACTGTCTCACAGGAGCTTTGATGGCTGGTATATGCATATGTATGTCTCTAGCTGATCTCATTATAGGATGTGTGGCTGTACCATACTAGCTAAGCTTGGCTGTGCAGATAACACTGTATATATTACCTGATAAGATAAAAAATATTTCTTTGGTCACACATACTGATTTGCAGGCTGTTCTGCAGGCAAGGAAGTCCATTTCCACTACATTTACTATATGATACATTGTTGACCTGTACTTATGTCATGACAACAGATGTATATTTTCATAAATTTTGCTCTTGCAGCCAAGAACAAAAAGTGCTATCATTTTCCTCCTGGATGTGGTAAAGTTGTTGAAAAATGTACCATTTTTGAAAACTATACATGGTTTGGACTCTTTTCCGAGAGGGCACCCCCCCCCCCCAAATGCTTTCAGGAAGCTTGTGAGCAAGACATGAGGAGACATTAATTCTTCCCACTTGTATTTTTCACCCACAAGCATCCAGCATCAATATGCTTCTAATGCTAGAGGTAGAATTCAGTTCCGATAACTAGTTAGTTGTTGATAACCTTAGCTTCTATGAAGTTGTCTAACCCCCTTTAAAGTAATCTAAACTGTTGGATTTTACAGCTTGCACTACAGGATTGTATTACATGGTGTTGAATAAAAGACAAGAGATTACAAAATTAAGGTGTTCACCAGAGATTTATTGCATATTGTCAGCAATCACTGAATGAGCAAGTTTTGGGAAAATGGAAATCTCCATAAGCTTTTGGAGAAAGTATGATCTTTGGAAAGGCATGCATTTGTTAAAAATCTTAACATTTTGGAAAAATGATGCCATAACCTTTGGGAGAATTGGCATTCATTACCATGTGGGAAAATCAGGAATCTCCTTGAGAAGAATCAACCTACTCCTTAGTGATAAATCTCCACTAGTATTCATGCAAGGTAATTAGGTTTCTCAGCTGTTAAACTGATATACCTAGATATCTCTTCGAATTGTTAGGGACAACGATATGCCAATGCACGTGCACACACACAGAGCAGAGTTTCAGAAGTGTGATTTCAGTTGTCCAAAAAAAATCTACTCTACCTTAAAATATATTGCCCTTAAATCATGCTCTCAAGAGACCAAAAATAAGTAGACTTCTTTAAAAGTGACATAGTTGGTTTACTCACAAACTTCATGTATTCAGCATACAGGTACATTGCTTATTAATCCAGTTACAGATAGAATTTGAAGTAGTTTCTCTGTGTAGATAACAAAGGGCTTCTTTCTTAGAATCAACAGTCCATAGCCTAAAGCATCTCTCTGTTCTGACAGTCTAATAGTCTATGAAGTCTGTTTCAACTAACTTGTAAACTGTACTGTTTCTACTGAAGTCCTGTGTTATCTACACACTTTTACAAATGTGAATTTCCACACCATTAATAAGTTTACAATTCATTCTACACCTTCTAGCTCTGTTGTTCCTTTTACATACCAAAATCAAATAGCAAAATATGTTTTCTTTCTTCCTAAAATAGACACATTTTCCAATATAAAACCATAACTGTAATATGTGGTAAATATAGGATTCACTGCTATCTCACATTTCCAGAAAATTATCCATAATTTTCAGGTGGCTCCGATTCAGCAGTCATGGAGCCAGACACCATTTATGAAGTGAAATAATTAAAATGTATACTTTAAATATTGTTTCATGCAATGCTCTTCCTCCATGTAACAAAAGATGGACATCTAGGAGGCTTTCCGGATTTCTGCTAGAACCTTTGAAGAAGATGCACCAACAGCTGAGCGAGATGTTGAAGGTCTTGTTCCTTTAAAATAGATTTTTAAATGTTAGGATGTTTCGTAAAATGCTATATATAACCAGAAGAAGTATTTCACATCCAATATTCAAGAGGTGGGTAATTAAAACATAGATTTGTACTGTAAAACATGCTGCAGAAACTTAATCTACAATATTTCCTTTGAAATCCTTATCAAAGATTTCTCTTGCCAGGAAATTAAACCTGCCCCGAGTTCTGCTGAAGCTTTGCCAAACTGTTCAATTAAAACCTGGACTCAACTGAACTTCTTTCTCTCACGAGAAACCAGAATGAACATAAGCTCTCATATTATTTATACTGTTTGACACACATGCTGTGGTTGGGCAACGTGATCCCCACTTAATATACCTATAATGGACAGCAGGAGATTGTGCTGATGCTGGAAAATGTTACTCATTATACCAATAAGTAGCCAGAAAGCTGAAAATAGATATTTTGGGGCAATTTTTGACTGTTGCCAAATGCTGGCTTGCTCCTGGTTTCTCCCTGGGTAAATATTAGTTAGTTAAAACATATGATGCCACTTTGTTACAACTTCTCTCCATTGCTCTTGGCAGTCAATAAAATGGAAGGAGAGCAGTAGGGGGACTCACATTGCAATGACTTTGTTTACAAGTATGGGGATGAGGGGTTGGCTGTATGGAGAGGAAGGGAGGTGCAGGGTTTTGTTCATCTGCCCACCGTCACATATCTATTGAACTCACACTAAAGCAAACTAGTCACCTCTCCTTGGCCAAGTTGGTATATTTATTTTTCAAGGATGACACAGAATTTTTTTTGATAGAAGGTATGCAAAGCATTTTGAGGATTTGGAAAATGCATAATCATAACCATTATGTGTTTGTGAGATTAAGGGTCCTTCCACATAGCCGAATAAAATCCCACATTATCTGCTTTGATCTGGAATATATGGCACTGTGGACTCAGATAACCTAGTTCAAAACAGATATTATGGGCTATGGCTGTGTGGAAGGGATCTATGCTCTCCTGTTGACTTATGGTGAACTTTATAGTATTTTTCCTTGGTAAAAACCTGGTTGTTCTGTTGTGCATTTCATTAGGCAATAACCAGAGAATTGGATTGATTGCACCATAGCCCTTCGCACTTTCGTTGCCCCTCCCACTAGAAATCCTGTTACTGTAAATGCCCAAGGGCATTACCCTCCCATCCGTGACCTGAATTGAACTGAAACACATTTTGCACTTTCCCTGGGCCCTATCTAGGAACAATTGCACATTTCCTGATCCCTCCACACTCAGCACTTAGTCTTTCAGCCATTATACTGTTTTTAAAATGTGCACAGTGATGTAATGTTTTTCTGATGTTGTTTATATTTTGTTTCATTTTATTGGTTGTTTTTTTTGTATTTTCAGGCTCACCCCTTGTAAGCCACCCCGAGTCCCTTCAGGGAGATGGTGGCGGGGTAGAAAAATAAAGTTGTTATTATTATTATTATTATTATTATTATTATTATTATTATTATTATGGAATCGTCAAAGGTTGTTTTGCCACTTTGTTCCTCTGAAATGCAGCCTACAATGACTCGTACTCTTTGGCAGTTCCTCAACAAAGTATTAGCCAGGGTTGATCCTGCTTAGCTTCTAAGATCTGGTGCCTACCTGTACGGTTTATAGGTCCTGACCCTTATCATTACCTGATTCATTTATCAGCATGAATATTGTTTAAAATCAGCATGCAAAGTGGTAGATTCTGTTCCTAGTGACATCTTGGTGATGATAGTGGTCATAATGGTAATGATGGTGATGGTTTAAGAAATACTCGACAGTTGCTAACAACTGCATTAAAAAGGGCAAAATTCTACAAGGTCTTCATGTCAACACAGCAAGGAAAGAGGAGAAACAGAAATTCCATAAGTAGAAATGACTGTTTTGAGCAGTTATGTACTTATGTGATCTAGGAAGAGGCATGAGGATAAGAGGTTGGAAGGAGTTTGCCTAGTAAATTAGAGGGGCATTCCATTGGCCCAGCAAAGACAACTATTGGAGTTTCCTATTAAGTTCATGTAGAACAGTATTTCTCAACCTGGGGATTGGTCGCAAGGGGATGTCAGCGCGGTCACAAGTCCATCTGAAAACACAGTATTTTCTGTTGGTTATGGGGGTTCTGTGTTGGAAGTCTGGCCCAATTCTATCGTTGGTGAGGTTCAGAATGCTCTTTGATTGTAGGTGAACTATAAATCCCACCAACTACAATTCCCAAATGACAAAACCAATCCCACTCCAACCCCACCAGTATTCAAATTTGGATGTATTGGGTATTTGTGCCTAATTTGGTCCAGCGAGTGAAAATACATTCTGCATATCAGATATTTACATTATGATTAATAACAGTAGCAAAATTACTGTTATGAAGTAACAACATAAATAATTTCATGGTTGGGGGTCACCACAACATGAAGAACTGTATTAAGGGGTTGCAGCATTAGGAAGGTTGAGAACCACTGATGTAGAAGTATCTAGGTGACCCCACTTCCCCCCACCTCCCCAAATTCACTCCAGTTGGGTTTTATGAGGAGGTGGTGGTGGTGGTGGTGGTGGTGGTGGTGGAGGAGGAGGTGGTGGTGCTGGTGGAGGAGGAGGAAGAGGAAGAAGACTTCTCAAATTTCAATAGTTTATAATTAATCATGTTGCTATTATTATAAATGCAGCACCATCAGTTGACTATATACACCCAAAAGGAATAAGATCTAAAACATAGGAACAACAGAGTGTGATGGAAGACAAGGTTATGAAGGGTGAAAGTCTGTAATTTCAATTCTCTGTTCTTTGAATTTGGTACAATAAGTCACAAGGATGGGGTGGGGAGGGGACCTTCCAAAGTCTTACAATAAAGGGCAAGTTTTGAGAAGGGATGTTTGCCCTTCTATGCCTGGAAGTCATATCAATATTTACTCATTTAATGGGAATTTAAGATGTTTGCATGGTAATAGGTGTGATTCAGGCTTCAGTGCAGGATCATGATTACTCAGGATTGGAAGGACTAAAGACTAAAAAGTAATGACAAAAAAAATCTCTGGAATTAACACACATAACATCAGACAACTGTCTTGGAAATCACTATTGACAAATAAATAAGCCTTGACGTTGTACACATGATCACAGTCAAGGCCAGGAAGAATGCACATGCTAATTCAGCTATTAGGAAAGATGCTAGTGCTCAGTAGAGAGGGAGACACAAGGAAAAGAATAAGACCACAGTGCAGATTGATTAATTCAGTAAAGGAAGCCAGAGCCCTGAGTTTGCAAGGCTTGAGCATGGCTGCTGACGACTGCGGCTCCTGGACATCTCTTTTATAAGGTTGATGTAAATCAAAGACAAATTGATGACAAATAACAATAGTACTTATTTAGATATCCAAATATTCAGTTGACTCATGTAGGAACCTTGAATGTAAAGGGTTTTTTCAGGTTACTATCATCACAAACAATATCATTAATTCCCAGTACAAAGGAATTACCTTAGAGCTGTGGTTCTCAACCTGTGGGTCCCCAGATGTTTTGGCCTTCAACTCCCAGAAATCCTAACAGCTGGTAAACTGGCTGGGATTTCTGGGAGTTGTAGGTCAAAACACCTGGGGACCCACAGGTTGAGAACCACTGTGGGGAAAAAGGAGTCTGTTGCATAAGGTTTAATAACACTGTCTATTTAATCAGATGTATCTGATTAAATCTCCAGCTCATTCCCTGTTTGGGTATCAGCCAGCACGTCAATGACTTAAATCTAGAAATAGTTTTCTAAGATCTATAGAGACACTCACTGGAACACCTCAGCAAGCGAGAGTCCAAAAGTGGCAGGCTCAAACCAATGGCTGATACCAAATGAGAGACTCTCCCCTGGGCACACAGAAGACTGGGTGACTTGGAAGGCACTGAACAGACTATGCTCTGGCACCACAAGATCCAGAGCCAACCTTAAGAAATGGGGCCACGAAGTGGAATCCACGACATGCGAGTGTGGAGAAGAGCAAAACACTGACCACCTGCTGCAATGCACCCTGAGCCCTGCCACATGCACAATGGAGGACCTTCTTGCAGCAACACCAGAAGCACTCCAGGTGGCCAGCTACTGGTCAACTACCAAACTCACAAATTTTGTATTTTGTCTGTTTGTTTGTTTTGCTCTATTAGAAATGTAATACAATTGACTGGTTGCCCTGACACGACAAATAAATAAAATCTGATGAAGTCAAGTTGTTTGTGTGTGTGTCAGGAGCAACTTGAGAAACTGCAAGTCTGTTCTGGTGTGAGAGAATTAGCCATCTGCAAGGATGTTGCCCAGGGAATGCCTGGATGTTTTACCATCCTGTGGGAGGCTTCTCTCATGCCCCGCATGGGAAACTGGAGCTGACAGTTGGAAGCTCACCCTGTCTTGTGGATTTGAACCACTGACCCAAATGTTTTGATGTTTTACCATCCTTGTGGGAAGCTTCACTCATGTATCTGCACGGGGAGCTGGAGCTGACAGAGGGAGCTCATCTGTGCTCTCCCCAGATTTGAACCTCCAATCTGTCAGTCATGAGTCCTGCCAGCACAAGGGTTTCACCCACTGCATCACCGGGGGCTCCTTATGAAGTAAAGTATGGCTGGTTCTGCACTGTAGAATGAATGCTATTGGGCACTACTTTAACTGATATGGCTTGATGCGATGGAATCAGTAGTTTTACAAGGACTATAGTTTTTTCTGCTAAAGAGTGATGGTGACTCACCAAACTATACATTCCAGGATTCCATAGTATTAAGTCATGGAAGTGAAAGTGGTGTCTGCACTGCATTCATTTCACACCATAGATGCACCACAAATCTGCTTATGCTACAGACTTTATTCTTTCTGCTAATTTCAAGGTTGCTACAAGATTCCTTTGTATGTTGATACCGACTATCGTGGCTCTGCATTTGAGTACTTCTCAAGGTAATCCTAATGCAATATGATAAAATAAAACTTATTCCAGACCTTTCCATGCTGATTTTATCAGCTCCATTGTACTTTCATTTCAATGACTGAATGCCAATTTCAATTCTTTGTAAGAAGCAGGGAATGTGTTCCTAAAGAGGGTTGCCAGGTTTTTAAATGTATGTGCTACATATGGTGCAATGTACCCCACTGGGATATCATCCTATGCCCATACACAAAATGGATGCTGAAAAGTATAAGAAATCTCACTGGACTTTCTTCCAACATCCTCGAGAAATCACTGTGCTTTTAAGTTGGCATAGTTGGAGAGCAACATATGGCATGATGTTCCACTTGGCCAGAGCTAAGAAAGGCTTGCTGACTAAATGGCAACAGGGTCCGCCATGTACAAAGAAAAGGGAATTAGTATCTCCTTCATTTTCACCTTTCCTCGCCCCTTCATGCCAGATGCCAGGTACAGGAGGAAGGCTCTCCAAGCTGACGCAAGTAAAACCGCAGCATCTTTCCTTGCTCCTGTGAACTGAAGAGGGATTTCTCTCCCCTCTGCCTTATTCTTTTCCATATGCAGAACTTTTGCTGAAGCAAAAAGACGCCATGGCAGAGTTACAACCACATATTAAACCCAATGGACCCCTGAAAAGAAGTGCTGTCAAGTCAGGATAGTTAAAGGCTGATGGTGCAATTCATCTGTACAAGCATTCTTTCCAGCTGAGATGGGGAAATAACAGCCAAGATGCCTGAATATGTCCACAAAATGCCCTCATTATTTAAGGAATTTGTTACTTCAGGAAAACCAAGTAACTCATTACAGGCACATCACTGATTCAACTGTCCTCATTCTTACCCTGTCTCTGATCTAGTCTGTGGATATTTCTTAAATGGAATAATTGTCCTGGCTGGAAAGTCTAGTGGTTCACTATCATCATCGCAGTTGATGGCTACCATGTCAATCAGGTTCTGAGTTTTACTCTGAATTTTAAAGGAGCAAATCCCAGATTCTGAACCTTAATCTTATTTATTTATTTAAAACATTTATATTCTGCCCTTCTCACCCCACAGGGGACTCAGGGCAGAGAACAACATATATATGGCAAACATTCAATGCCAGGACATAAAAACATAAATATATACAAACATTAAAATCATTTATATCCACTTTAAAACCAGATGCTTAAAAACCATCTCAGGACACCATTCTATTATTGGCTCAAAGGCTTGGTCCCAAAGCCAGGTCTTCGCCATCCTTCTGAAGGACAGAAAGGACAGGGCTGATCTAATCTCACTAGGGAGGGAGTTCCAGAGTCGAGGGGCCACCACTGAGAAGGCCCTGTCTCTCATCCCTGCCAAACGTGCCTGTGATGGTGGTGGGACCAAGAGCAGGGCCTCTCCAGAAGATCTTAGTCTTCACAGTGGTTCATAATGGAGATGCATTCAGATAGGTAAACTGGGCCAGGGCCGTTTAGGGCTTCATAGACCAAAGTCAGCACTTTGAATTGTGCCCGGTAGCAAACAGGCAGCCAGTGGAGCTGATGTAACATAGGAGTTGTGTGCTCCCTGTATGCCTTCCCAAATAGATTCAGCATCTTGGTTGGCTCCTTGAAATTTCACACTAAAAGCCAGAGCAGATTTGTCATCTCACTGACATGAAAACAATCAACTTACAACAACTCATTCAACACAATGTGGACATGTGCCCTGCAACTTGTTCAATGAGTATGCAGGAGAGGAGGATGGAATCACACGTACTCACAACACTCCACAAAACTGCACATTAGATATTGATACATGTGTAAATGCACATTCTTGTGCATGTAATGTCCTTCCCTGTAATCAGACACTCATTAGAGTATAGTTTGTTATTCTCATCCATAAGGTGTGCACACAGAATTGTATAGGCAAAACATTACATTCCACCTTTTTTATTTTAGCCATTAATAAATATCAGACATTAAAATAATTTCTGGGTGGTTGTAGTTAGAGAAATAATTCTGGAGAACACAGGGCAAATAACACAAAGAGCAGTGGGCATTTGTATTATGACCATAAGCACCGCACAGCTGAAGTCCTCTTTTGGACATTCAGGTTGAACATACCCTATCCATAATTCCTAAATCCAAAATACCTTCAAAACCAATTGTCCAGGTGGGTGGATGAGGTAGTGGCACCTTTGCTTGATGATGTTTCAACATACACAAACTTTGTTTTGTGCACAAAATTATTAAAAATATTGGATACAATTACCTTCAATCTATGTGTACAAGATGCATATGAAATATAACTGAATTTTAGACTTGTTTCCCATCTCCAAGTGATCTTATTGTGTACATATAATGCAAATACAGATATTCAAAAATCTCCAAAACAACAAAATCCCCCTTCCCCCCAATTTTCCAAATCCAAAACACATCTGGTCCCAAGCACTTCAGATAATGGATACTCAACTGATTTTTATCGAGTTCACAACAGCATACATTAAATTGTCAGGAAATAATTAAAAATACAGGCAAAAATCTAGAAAAGTTCAGAAATTCCCTCAGTCACCCAGGGTCCCAGTCCAAACTGTTTTGTGCCATTACGGAACAATGGGTTTTCAAAATAGGGATTTACCTCTTGGTCCAAAGCGTTGAAGATAACAATGAGTGCAGTAGGGTTTGTCATCATACTACAAAAAAGGGGAATAATGAAATGATTAATTTCGCATATTTACTCAGGCTAATCATTCACCAGTTGAAGTACTTTGGCCACATCATGAGGAGACAGGAAAGCCTAGAGAAGACAATTATGCTGGGGAAAGTGGAAGGCAAAAGGAAGAGGGGCCGACCAAGGGCAAGATGGATGGATGGCATCCTTGAAGTGACTGGACTGACCTTGAGGGAGCTGGGGGTGGTAACGGCCGACAGGGAGCTCTGGCGTGGGCTGGTCCATGAGGTCACGAAGAGTCGGAGACGACTGAACGAATGAACAACAACAATCATTCACCAGTCATAACAAGCAAGACAGAGAGGTTACTCTATGATAGACAACAGGACCTTGATCCATGGTCATTGACTGTACTAGAGCAATGGAATATCACAGGCAATTTAACCTGAAATTACATTTTTTTTACAATTTGAATAACAAAACAAGAGGGCGAGGCTTACAGGGCAAACAGTAAAGTCACTTTCTTTGGACTCTAGTAATTCTTTCGCTCTTTCTTTACATTCTACAGGAGGCAATTAGAAGCACTTAGTTTTGCATTGCTACAATTTGTTATGAGGACTAACAATGAGATAAATCTAGTTCATTTAAACAGAGGCCCCTTCCACACAGCTGAATAAAATCCCACATTTTCTGCTTTGAACTGGAATATACGCAGTGTGGACTCAGATAACCCAGTTCAAAGCAGATATTGGGGGGTTTTCTGCCTTGATACTCTGGGTGTGGAAGGGCACTAAGATTTCAGAACAATCTGGGATCTGAAACCATATTTTAAACCTAGCGTCATCTTTCTTACTACAGCTTGCACATCTGGGGAAACAGATATGGAACATTCAGGAACTTCAGAGCTTGGGAAAAAATACTCTTTGGACCACTACTTCCAGATTCTAGGAGATATAGTCCCAAAAATATAACTTGTCCAATCTCTGAGGAAGTCAGATCCAGTTTGGGTTTTGGAAGATCTGATAGTTTGAATGCAGACAGGAAGGAGTCTTATTCTCATAAATGATATTTTATTAAACACTAGCTGTCCCCTGCCATGCACTGCTGTGGCCCAGTCTGTTGATCTGGAAAATAAAGTAATGAGAAGGTGTTGGTTTTTAATATATGTAATTTCTTTATGCTTGGGGGTAAACAGTATTTCTTGCTGTTTCTTTGTCAGTGTTGATGTGGAGAGTGTCTGGTTTGTCCACCCTGGAACATGCAACATACCATTGTCCTTCTTTAAGGGTCCCTTTCAAATCTGTGATACTATCTGTGAGCGTGTGAATCATATCTATCTATCTATATCTATGGCTGGATGGCTCTTTGTCAGGAGGACTTTGATTACGTTTTCTTGCCCTGATGAAGGGAGTTGGATTGGATGGCCCTAAGTGTTTTCTGTTGGTCATGGGGGTAAAGTGTGGGAAGTTTGCCCAGATTCTGTCATTTGTGGGGTTCAGAATGCTTTTTGATTGTAGGTGAACTGTGAATCCCAGTGACTACAACTCCCAAATGTCAAGGTCTATTTTCCCCAAACTCCATATTTGGGAGTATTGAGTGCTTGTGCCAAGTTTGGTCCAGATCCATCATTGTTTGAGTCCATGGTGCTCTCTGGATGTAGGTGAACTACAACTCCCAAACTCAAGGTCAATGCCCACCAAACCCTTCCAGTATTTTCTGTTGGTCATGGGAGTTCTGTGTGCCAAGTTTGGTTCAATTCTATCGCTGATGGAGTTCAGAATGCTCTTTGATTGTAGGTGAACTATAAATCCCAGCAACTACAACTCCCAAGTGACAAAAGCATAATTTTTGAGTGATGGTCACTCCTTGTGTTGTGAGACGTTTTGTTGTCAAATTTGGTGTGATTTCGTTCATTGGTTCTTTTGTTTTTAAGGTACTCATTATGCACAGAGCATTTATATATATATAGATAGATTGCTAATAGGAATTTTAGCTGTTATTTTTGCCACTTTTATTTTCAAATGTAACCAATTTCATTACATTAAAAAAAAGATTGGATTTCATTGTTTCAAACTGTGGTTAATGTCCCTGGAGCTGTTTTTGAAAGCATAGAACAGGACATGATTTAACCAAAAACAGTATTTCATATTTTATGCATAGTGATATAAATTGAATATAATAGAACCGAATAATAAAAATACATTTTGCCCCTCTCCTTTCAAAATACACCTGCTGAACGATGCCTGAAGGTTTGGATTGCCTGTTTCTCTCTTGGGAACTTTTAAATCCATCCAGGTGATTTTCTCCTTGAAGCTTGAGTATTAATTATCACTAAATCAGGCGCCAATACAAAATTATTTATAGCATATGCACCGGGTGTATACAGTAGGAGCCTTCTAGCAGACATCATGTGGGAGAGATGGCTCTCCACCTTCTCTTTTCAATATTTCCACCCTCCCTCCTCTAGTCTCTCAAAGCACACCTTGAGTCTCAAGTCATTTCAGTGTAGGGATCGAGGCGGTATGCCATTATGACTCAAATGTTCTTGTTAATAAGACCTAAATTCTGGCAAAGAGGTGGGTGTGATCATGTGGAGTAAATCACATAGCTGTTACACCAGAGAACAAGTTGAAAGCGGAAAGAAACTAGTAGCGAGAGGAGTGTGGGAAGCTCACACTGCCTTGAGGTTGTCATTGTGTTTAGAATTGTTTCAGGGGATATTTTCCTTTTATTAGAAGCATGGCAGAATCAATGCTTGCAGCTCAGAAGTACTCTTATGCTGGCCCATCTTCAAAACACCACAGTGGCCATTCAAGAGCCGCAGTGATGCAATGGGTTAAACTCTTGTGCCAACTGAACTGCTGACTTGAAGGTTAGTGGTTCAAATACACAAGATAGGGTGAGCTCCCACCTGTCAGCTCCAGTTTCCCATGCAGGACATGAGAGAAGCCTCCCACAAGACTGTAAAACAACCAGGCATTCCCTGGGCAACATCCTTGCAGACAGCCAATTTTCTCACACCAGAAGCAACATGCAGTTTCTCAAGTCACTTCTGACACACACACATATACATACATCACCTGGGCTGCCTGTTCCCCAAAGCAGACATGCAGCAAAGACTTTTTTTGTGGCTGCTCCAAAGTTGTATAGTCACACCCCCCACACATTCACTAGGGTTAGGGGCACACAACCCTCATGGAAAAAAACACAAAATTGCTAATTTTTTAACCTGAGAAACATTTTTTCTAGGAATTTCTAGGTCATCCATGCTAACATCCACTGAAAGCTGACAATGAAATCTCATTTGAAGATCGATGGTGCTTCCAGACAGTTATCCCAGGACCATCCACGTTCTAAAAACGCGGATGTTCCTGGGGGCCTGTCCACACCCACTCCAGAAAGCATGCATTTTCTGGGGTGGGTATCCAGATGCTCTCATGGAACTGGCTCGCAAGAACATCTGGAAGTCTTACCCCCTCCTCCAAAGCCCTCAAACCCCTTTGAAAAGTAAAGAAAACTTACCTGGCCTCCAGTACAATGTTGCAGCAGCTCTCCTGGCACGTTCAAATTACGTGCCAGGAGAGCCAGGGGGAGGAGCTATTTTCCTCCCCCCGTTTTCCTGGCGTGTCATTTCTACATGAGAGCTGCTGCAACACAGTACTGGAGGCTGGGTAAGCTTTCTTTGCTTTTCAAAGGGGTTTGAGGGCTTTGGAGGAGGGGGTAGGGCTTCCAGGGTTTTCCTTGTTTTTTGGCAAATTAATTCGGGATTGTCCAGAACATTGTCTGGACAGCCCCCTTTTTATTGCAGAAGTTTCTGCAATAAAGGGGCTGTCTAGAACCACCCCTAGTCCTGGATCTTCAACACAAACGAAGGCCCGTGGGCTGAATGCAGCCCTCAAAGGACATGTGCCCGACCCCCACCCGAATCTTTAAACTTAGGGCCATCCTAAGTCTGAAATGACTTGAAGGCACACAACAAAAACTATCCTAGCGAAGTTGACTATCTCATCAGCCAAAAGCAGGCCCACACTTCCCATTGAAATACTGGCCGGTTTATGTTGGCTAAAAAATGTTCTTCATTTTAAATATTGTATTATTCTTCAAAAAAAATTGCACTACAAATAAGATATGCAATTTTTTTAAACTATAGTCTGCCCCCCCCCCCCAAAAGTCTGAGGGACTGTGAACTGGCCCTCCACTTAAAAAAGTTTGAGAACCCCTGACCTAGACATTTCTTCAGAGGTGTTCTGTCCAGAAATCCCTAAGGACCTCATCACAAAGGTGCATGGATTCACCACACATCATAGCAAATTCATGAGGTCCTGGCCAGGGGATGTGGAGAATCCATTGCTTGATACCTCCCATCTTACCTTGACCCCCATGCCATGGGGTGAAGTGTCACCACCCGGCTTCCTCCCTTTCTTTCAGCATGGAAGCAACATTGATGAAAGGGTTTTTTAAAAATTGGGGTGTTATTTTAATATGATAATCTGGTTAATTGTATTTTAATATGAATTTATTGTGTTTTTGATTGTATGTATTTTTAAATCATGTTGTGAAATGACTTAAATCCTAATCCTGAGAAAAAATGTGGGGTATATATTAACTAATTAACTAACTAACCAGTTAATTAATTTGTGAGTCTTGCCAAGTCAAGCTCCATTAAGATGAATTATACTTGCATTGAGTCACTTCAGTGCAATATGAATATAATTAGTAACTAAGACTAAAGACTGCTTTTCAAAACTACCTGAACAGATTGGAAGTCTAAATAGACAGAAGGAAAGACTATCTTCATTGCTGCTAAATGTAAGAGAAATAAGGTTGAACACTGTGAAAGCCACCCACTGCATGGCTACCAGCCTCCTCCCAATAGACTCAAATCAAGGAAAAGCTTCATGAGAACCACCACTCCTCTTAATATTCCCTCAGCAACGGCAAGAATATCCCTGTGAGCAGCTAAACCAGGAAATCCCAACTGAATGGCTCTCCATGGGGGTCTTCCTCCAGGGGTAAACCAAGAATGGGCAACTTGGAAGTCCCTGAACAGTCTCAGAAGTGGAGTGAGCAGATCAAAAGACAACCTGGCAAAATGGCACTACCTAAAAGAATCCCACATCTTGTGTGACTGTGGAGCAGAAAACACAACTCCACATCTGTATGCTTGTCCACTATGTACAGAGGAAGAATTGTTTGAGGCTACAGACAAGGCCATTGCTGTTGCCCATTTTTGGTCAAACGATATTTAGCCATCTGCACTCCTATTTTTAACAGTTTTATACTAATTTATGCAATGCTTTTGACACGAAATAATAACAATATGGTCAGTGGCACAATAACATCACATTCGGTCTTTAGTGTTTACTGAGGCTTGATTCCAAGACCCCTGTGGATGCTAAAATCTGTGTATGCCCAAATCCCACTATATACATTGGTATGGTAAACATGATCTAAAATGGCAAATTTAAGGTTTGCATTTTGAATTTTTGGGGAGGAGGTGAACAGTTTCAAGCCATGGATGATAGAATCCTTGAAGGCAGCATCTGTGGATACAGAGGGCCGATTGCAAGAGTATGTGGTTTTATGGTTGTTGTTTAAGTTATAGAGAAGACACATTGGTTGCTGTAGTAATTTCAGGCACAGACAGGTTGTGTTTAATTTGAAATATTTGTAGCTATTGGCTGAGAGTTCACAGCCACACTTACATCTCAAGCACACTGCATTGTCTAGGAGTTTGTGTGTGTGGTTACCTATTTAATCTGAAAGAGAAATTAGCATTTTTGTGCATCCCATTAAGAGTCAGCTTTGATTGATAAAGCCTAACAAGAGACTGACATTGCTTGCTATTTGGGTCCCTTCAATCTCTCGCTTCTGTCAGTGAGGAGAAAGACAAGAAAATGATTCATTAAAACAAAGTAGTAGAACTAACATCCAAATGGCATCCCCTAACATACACTATGCATTACCAATCCATAAAATATTGAACATTGCTCTTTTACATTATCAGCAGCACAACAGCATTATGGTGGATTCTCGTTATCTGCTGGGGTTTGGTTCCAGGATACTTTGTGGATATCATTGGCTTCTGGCTAATGACTGCCTCTGTGACTTAACAGCGTTGATTTTTTTTTATTTATTATCTTTATTTATACCACACCTTTCTCCCCATGGGAACTCAAGGGGATTGTGAGAACAAACTGTAAACAGTGGGAAAACATGTGCACTGCTATGATTTCTTTGGAGTAAAGATGGAGGTGAGCATAATAAATGTTTTGAGTATAATTTTTAAGGGCCAGGCTTTAGCACAGCTGGTTAATCACCAGCAGCAATACATCTTACTAATCAAAAGGTTGGCAGTTTGAAGCCTGGGTTGGGGTGAGCACCCGATCTTCAGCCCAGTTTACTGTCCACCTAAGCAGTTCAAAAACAGTGGTGAGCTGTGAGTAGCAAAATTAGGCACCGCTTAAGTGGGGAGATATTTTATGGCACCATAAAAGAAATACCAGAAAAATGCCAGTGATCAAAGGAAGGAGGAAGTCTGTGATCAAGGCACTTCATCATAGAAGATGGAGTAACAGCACTCCCTGTGGCCGGAATCAAGCACAATCTCCAGGATGCCAAAGCCAACATTACAGATGCACAAAATATAACATACTTCGGCTTGAGTAAATGGATACTTAATGGTTGCATTGCAAAACGAAAACATACCCGTCTTGTAGAGCAAAAATTTCTCTTTCAGATGATACTATTTGCAAACATATCCAGGTAGACTCTTTTTAAATAATTGGCTTTGAACTTGGATAGATTTTACCATTTGCGCTGACAGTTCCAAATTTGAAGAGATCCTGCAAAGCGGCTATAGATGCTGGATAGTTGCAAATCTGGCAGTATTATATGCAGCACAAGCATAATGCTTGGTCAAAATTTCAAGCCTGTATCTTTGGTGAATTGTTGCAGTCTGAATATTGGTCAAAATTTGTCACTATATGTCTCAACATTTTTTTAAGCACACTTTGAGTCAACTTGTTTGACTGGATTTTGCATCCATAATGTTAATGTTAATTTCATCGAAATCAAGAGAAAAAACTGTACAGGATTTCAATTTACTAGCCATTTTAATACATTTAGTTCCACTTTTATTAGACTCCAAAAATGGCATTTTCTTAAATGTCATATGCACGCTGACTGACTACCCTTTAGATAAGGGGTTCAAGATCAGCAGCTATTGCAGTTAGAGACCTCAGATTTTGGGAAACTTAGTTTAACACCTGACTGGCACTACAGCTAAAATTTGAACTAAACTGGAGACATGATGGTGGGAAGGTTTAGACCACTTGGCATTGTATGGCCAAGGGGAGATATTAATCTGATTAGGATTTGACATCAAACCCAGGGAAAGTGACTGCAAATAATTATTGTATTGTCGAAGGCTTTCATGGTCGGAATCACTGGGTTGCTGTAGGTTTTTTCAGGCTATATGGCCATGTTCTAGAGGCATTCTCTCCTGACGTTTCGCCTGCGTCTATGGCAAGCATCCTCAGAGGTAGTGAGGTGATAATTATTTAATATTATCCTGTAAATGTAAATAGTGCTCTTGCCTCATCCCAGCCTGCTTTAGAACTTTGAAAAGTTACTCAGGTCATACTAGCTGATGAATTCTGAGAGTTACAGTCTAAAAACCTATTTTTCCCAACAGATACATGAATCAGAGTTTTTTTTTTCCCCAAACTCTAGGTCCAAACTTGATTTAAAGTGCATTTAAAGTGCATCTTTAGAGAAATACTATCTATGAGAGCCAGAGTGAAGAGAGAGGGGGGCAGAAGACAGTTCCACCTTGTCTCTTGCGCTTTACTAATAATATAATATAATATAATGTGTGTGTATATATATATATATATATATATATATATATATACATATAATATTTATAATATTATAATGTAATACAAAATACTAATAATAATAATACAATATTATAATTATATATTTTATATTACATGTAATATTACTAATAATATTACAATATAATGGTGTAGTACAATATAGTAATATATAATGCTGGTATTGTACTATGCTAATAATTTAATATATTGTATGTATATCTATCTTGTAAGCCACTCTGAGGGCAGCATATAAATGTCATAATTAATTAATTAATAGTGGATTAAGCACTGGATGACAATTCCGGAGTCCTGCGTTTGAATCCCTAGTCAGTCATGGAAACACACTGGGTAACCTTGGCCATGCCACACTCCGTCAGCTCAAAGGAAAACAAAGGCAACCTCCTTCTGAACAAATATTGCCAAGAAAATCTTGAGATAGGAGAAAGAAACTCCAATAAACTCCGGTGATAGAGTCACCATAAGTTGGAAATGATTTGAAGGTGCACAACAATGACAACAGTCTATTGAGGGTGCAATGGTCTGATAATGATCATGTTTGCTGCAGGCAAGGAGAGGGATTTTAATCCTTTCCTTCCATGCATAGATTCTGACAAAGCAATCCCTTCTCTGGTGGAGCTATTTGCACACTGAAAGAAAATCCTTCCCATGGGGGGATTTCTTCATCTAATGCTAACATCACTTTTGAAGGAGAAATGTGTTTAGATTGCTTTAACTAAACTATAAAACTTTTAAAAACAGAATTCTTTTTTATTTTTGCAACATAAAAAAATTAGCTGAACTTTGTTTTGAATGGTTGGAAGCCACTTTTGAGTTTGTACCAAGAGAAAGGTGTGATAAGAATAAAATAAAACAAAATATTGACAGACCTGGGCATCCCAGTAGTATCCTGGCCATTGCTTTCCCAATTCCATACTACCCATTTCAGCATATTGAGCAGGCTAATGTAATAATGAAAGGCTCCGAGAAAGAAAACCATTCAGCACATTTTGGGCTTCTTTAGCCTTTTTTATTCAGAGCCTAGAAAGAATATTTTATTTTTAAAACCCTCCAATTCCCATTGGTGATGCTGGCTTGGGCTTTGGGGGATTTGTAGTCCCAAAAAGTCACTCTTCTAAGCTTTCTCCTAAACAGAGCAGCATGAGTCTGATCAGATATTCCAGGCCTAAACACAGAGCTCTCCAGTATAAAAAAGGCTGAAAGGGAGAGGATAAAACTCAGGAAACAGCCTTGGAGTTAAACATTTTATGCTCAGTCTGCATAGTTTGATTCTCCCCAAACACTTTCAAATGTGGCTGAAATGATAGTATTTCCCCCGCTTGCTGTGCCACATGCTGTGCAGGTATTAGGACTGTTCCATATACTATGAATTTTTCATACAGCCTATGAAGAAAACTTGATTTTATGCTGCAAACTGGATCAGGCATTCTTGGGGGAAACACTTTGCAATGTTGGTGAGCTTAAGTCTCTTACTTTGGGTTTGCCCTGAAAGAACCATATTGGAATTGATTCTCCTTTCCTGTTATCCAACATGAGAAGTCAACACTTCACAGCTCTCCTTCCTGAAATGGAAGAATGACATTTCTGGGCTCCCTTCCCTTTCCTGACTTCAAATGACAGAGATTGTTTTTTAATTGCTGAACTAAAATGTTCTGCAACTGAGCACCATTGAAAGCTATATGATATTATCACACATATGTGTTGGCTGCACTACCTCCACCTAACAGAATGGTTTAAAGAAGATGTTGTGGGTTTTAGTATGAAACCTTGCCTCATGAGCAACTGGAAACAATGGTTCCATCTGCATCCTTTTGTTCACTGCTGCTGCCATTTCTATCAATGTGATGGCTTTTACGTCCCGCCTCGGAGTTTAAGATCTTCTGGGAAGGCCCTGCTCTCGGCCCCACCACTATCACAAGTGAGATTGGTGGGGACGAGGAGCAGGGCCTTCTCAGTGGTGGCCCCTCGCCTGTGGAATTCACTTCCCGGGGAAATCAGATCATCGACATCCCTCCTCTCTTTCAGAAGGAAACTAAAAACATGGATATGGGACCAGGCCTTTGGGTAATCTGGCAGCTAGACAAAGGACAATGACGACTAGAATTGATAGGATTTGACAATGTGGAATGAATGTATGGATTCTGAGCTGGCGAACGTTGAAAATTAGATTGGTTTTATTGATTGTGATATATAACTTGATTGTTTTAATTGTTTTATAATTGCTTTTTGATACATGTTTTATTTTATTATTGTTGTTGGCATCGAATTGTGCCTTTTGTAAGCCGCCCTGAGTCCCCCCCTCGGGAGTTGAGAAGGGCAGGGTAGAAATGCGCGAAATAAATAAATAAATAAAATTTTAAGGTTCTCATGGCTTAAGTCAAGGATCTCTGTGCCTAACCTATTTTCCATGTGTCAAAATCAACCTCCCGGAACCATTTTTCTCCAGAAGTGTCAGCCTACTATCTCCATTGTGTCCACCAAGACAACATTCCACATAATTAGTTAGTTGTGTTGATAATTGCAGTCATACAAATTTGGCAAAGCCTCCTGCAGCTAGTCCCTTGATCAGAACTTTCCAAACATTTCATATTGGTGACACATTTTTACACCTGCATCAGTTTGCAACACAGTAATTAATTTTACTAACAAAGTGGAGATTAAAACAACCCCTTATAAGAGGTATGGGCACATGAATATATTGTGATAATGAAATATATCTCATAAAGACATATATATATATATATATATATATATATATATATATATATGATTACTTGATTATTTCACACAGACTGAAATGTTTCTCATTACATACATGTCCCCAAATATGTCCCCAAATGCACTTTACTAGAGACCCAGGATATCAGCATGCCCCATCCTCCTCCAAATACTTACCCTTTTCACCTGGTCTTGCCCAGCATATTTTTAATTTTTAACTATTACATTTGGCCCTTCCATGGATTTTAATGCGTTGTGGTGTTTTGTTAATGTTTATTGCTTTGTTTTGAGTTCATTTTGTTGTATTGTTGTTGTTGTGTTTTTATTGATGTATTTGGGCTCAGCCTCTTGTAAGCCGCACCAAGTCGTCCAGGAGATGGTAGCGGGGTACAAATAAAGGATTACTATTATTATTATTATTACTATTGTGTCACACCTATACACTGCAGCCAAGTGAAGAATCATAAATCTAGGGTGGAGGTATGCAAATAAAGGGACAGGACTTATAAGGCCAAGATTGTCTCAGTTCTCAGTAGTTCCTGCCAAATTCCAGGGGAGAAAAAGACAGACTGAAGTCAGAACCAGGATGCATTCAGGAGGAAATAACACTTCATCCTCCATGAGCCACTATAAGTCTAGCCACTAGGAATAGACTTAGGAATTTATCAAACAAGGCATAGAAATTGTAGTTAAAGCAGGACAACATCTTTGCCTTGGACTTCTCACTTCATGTCACTGTTTTCCTGGAGCCCCTGGTTGTGTAATGGGTTAAACCTTTTTGCAGCTCAGGACTGTTGACAGAAAGGTCGACGGTTCGAATCCAGGGAGCAGGGTGAACTCCAGTCTGTTAGCTCCAGCTTCTCGTGTGGGGACATGAGGGAAGCCTGCCACAGGATGGTAAAACATCTGGACATTCCCTGGGCAGCATCCTTGCAGGCAGACAATTATCTCACACCAGAAACAACTTGCAGTTTCTTAAGTCACTCCTGACACACACAAAAGCTCTTTTCCTAATACTCTCTTCTTGGAGTGTATTGATAAGTGCGTGTATGTTTTTTTAAAGGAGGTTATTAGCAGATTATTTATGTTTGTAAAAGAAACACTTTCCAGGCTGTTTCCCATTGAGGGAGCAGCAGGAAAGGAGTGATGTCATATGATAAGTCCAAGGCAACAACATTGTTGTCCTCCTGTAATTTGCAATTTGCCTGCCTTGTGTGATAACCTTCCTAGTCTCCACCCCAATAGTTTCCTTGAGTAATCCCTTAACTTTCTGATATGCAAGTGCAGAAGAGGACAAAATCTATCAATTTATCTTGACTGTGTGTGCACCTAGGTCAAAACTGAAAGAAGTCCTGCAATTTTCCATCAGTTTTGGCCAGGTTCTGTAAAAAGTCAGATACTGCAATGTTCACAACACTGCCTATCTTTCACAATCATACCGTGTGGCTGTGAAAACTGGCTAAAGAAGGAAGTTGACAGGGAAAGAATCAGTTCATTTAAAATGTGCTGGAGGAGAGTTCTAGAGATACTGTGGGCTGCCAAAAAGACAAATAAATGAACCTGAGAGCAATTCAACCTTCAAGCATCACTAAAAGCAGGCAAGAACTGGAAAACACGACACACTGGAAAAGACAATAATTTTTAAGAACCGAAAGCAACAGAAAATGAAGAAGGTGGATTGTTTCAATCAAGGAAGTTTTGTGCCTGAGTTTGTAGAACCTGAGCAGAGCCGCTGATGAACAGGACTCATGGAGGTTTCTCATTTAAGTTGTCTGTAAGTTGAAGCCAACTTGCTGGTATTAGTAATAACAACAGAAGTGAACTGGGGGAGCTTCCAGACAGGGCCCAAAATGTGGGGTCTATCAGTCTTTTACCTGAAGTGTCCAAATGATGTCTCAAGTAAAAGCACTTTAATTTGGGACAAAGCAGGTAAACCCTTTGTCTCGAATTAATTTGATACCCCATTAGACCCAGGCCTTCCTGAAAGGTCTGGGTCTAATGGAGTATTGGGCCTTTGGACTACATAGGGGTCAGTTCCCACAGTCATCTCCTTCTTCAAGCTTCCAAAAGCTCAGAGGAGAAAGATGGCACCCACCCCCTTCTCCCCCCAAACCCCCAAACAGCCGCAAAAAAATGTAAAAACATATCGGGCAGCCATTACGCTGCTCCAGCAATCCTGGCACATAGAAACAATGTGTCAGGAGATGTGGGAGGGGGGGTATTGCACACACATACACACAGCCTTCTGGAGTCATTTTTATGCACCAGGAGAACTGCCAGAGCAGCATAATGGCAGCACAGTAAGTTTTTGCATTTTTTACATAGTTATCAGATTGGCATGGGGACACTCCACCAGGAAAGCCCATTTTTGGGGAGAAGACATGGGGACTTAAACCTAATTCGACGTGGGTTTAAGCCCTATCTGGAAGCACCCTGGATACATGTACACCCAAAACTGAGAGTACCTCTTGGTGGCTCTACAGTCAATCAATGGGACAGTGAAACTGCTCAATGTTTTGGTCTAAAACAGTGGTTCTCAACCTGGGATCCCCAAATGTTTTTGGCCTACAACTCCCAGAAATCCCAGCCAGTTTACCAGCTGTTAGGATTTCTGGCAGTTGAAGGCCAAAAACATCTGGGCACCCCAGGTTGAGAACCACCAGTCTAAAAGCTATCCAAGGTGCTGACTCTATCTCTTTAACATCTTAAATCACTCATTACATACTAACACCTGGAGTGGATTCACTGCTCCATTGACTGACACCAAACCATCCAACACCAGTGCAAACCGACATCCTTGCAATATGCAGATCTCTGTTCCATATTTCTCTCTCTCTCTCTCTTGCCTGATCCAATGGCAGGCATGTTGCTAACTTCAAGAGGAATGGAACCTCTACTCTCTCGCTCCGGCTCTCTCTCCTACCACAATATACAAACGTGATTTCAAAGTCTTGGATGGCAAACCCAGTCATGAGCAACCAGTTGAAAGTGCAGCCTTCCATCAGGAGGGACAATATCTACTTTGAGGATTTAACTAACACAGTATGGAAACAGACTCATGGTGTTTTCTTCCCTACCTCGGCATGCTGGCCAGGGCTGAGTTGCCGTTTGCAGTGGTAGCACTTCAGACAAAGGGGGTGGTAGTCTTTGCCTAGAGAACGCTTCCTCTCAGCTGTTAACAGAGGAGAGAAGAGGTAGGAGCAATTATACACCAAGCATTTCATTAATATAGGAACATATGTGAAATGCTGCTTTGATCCACAGAATGACTTGCCAAAGTAATTTCAGAATGAAAGGAGTCGCTGAATCTTTGAATGCAGGCACAATTTGGCATTTTCCCCACCCTGTTTTAACATCTCGGTTTTTGCAACATGAATCTTTTTGAAGTTTGTTCAAACTTTACATATTGGATATTTCGTTACTTTGCTGGGACAATAAAGAAGCTTTCATCATCACTTCAATCAAGTCGCTTTTCCCCTCTTCTTTTATATTTTGCCATATTTGTGGACGAAAAAGAAAGACATATATTTTACCCCAAGTCACATAACTCTTAGTATACAGTATATGATTTATATTTTCTAATTAGGGGGGCATTTATGCTTCTGACATTTCCAAAGAAATTCCTCTGAGTGTTCAGAGGCCCATTTTTCATTGCAGGCTGAAAAAAGTGTACTTTTGTATGAAAAAATCAAATCAAATGTGGATTGTCAGATGTGTTGTTTAGCTATTTTTATATTTGAATTTATTGTTTATACCTCTTGCCCTTGTTCTAAAATACTCAATACAATCAGCATGGCTCTCTCATCACTTTCATCATCACAATAATCCTATGAGGTTGTTCAGACTGAGAGAGAGCATCTCAATTCAGATTATTTTATTTGTGCAAGAGCCTATCCAGTCTTCTCTTTGTGCAATTCCTACAATTAAGCTATGATAAGTATAGGATTCCCAGTTCAGTTCACCTGTTTCCTAATTCAGTTCATCTGAACTAGGAAACAGTAATTGGAACAAGGTAGAAGCTTAAGCCAACTTGAAACCATTGTTTACGATCTTAGGTTGCTCTGGAGCTCCTAACCACGGTTTCCCAGATTGAATAAAACAGGAAATTGGCTAACTAGAGGTTTCTTTTTCATCCAACTCACTAAGAAGGGTGTGGACAAACGACAATTATATGCTGGCTTTCAGAAGGAAAAATATTCTTGTTCAACCATGACCAGTGAGAAACTAAGCTTCATGGTTGAGCGGGGGTTTGAATCATATTTTCCCATATCCTAGTCTTACATTCTAATCGCTGCGTCACATCAGCTCCATTTACTGGGTAACGATACAAATTTCAAAAAACATCCAAGAAACAAGTAGAACATTATCATACACCAGCCAACTGCACTTTCCTGCTCTCAGAGTTGTGTCCACTGATTGAAGATGCTATAGGTACCTTTGTCTCAAGCAGATCTGAAACACCCAACATTAGAGTGGTGGATCCTAACATGTATTGTTGAACTACAATTCCCAGAATCCTTGACTGTTGACCATGCTGGCTGTGGCTTCTGGGAACTGAGGACTTATCACATGAGATGCCTCTCCCAATACAATGGTGTTGTCTGTAAACATTATTCAGACAAAATTGCCTAATTTCCTATCAGATCTATACAACCCATTATGCAAAGTAAGCATTTGCAGTATAGTTAATTTTGCCCATGGGCGCTCTTGGGGGAAAATAGACCTTTACATATGCGAGTTGTAGTTACTGGGATGTATAGTTCACCTACAATCAAAGAGCACTCTGAACTCCACCAATGATGGAATTGAACCAAATATGGAACACAGAACTCCCACGACGAACAGAAAATATATATCAGTGATTGGTTGGGGGAGACGGGTGCCAAAATACTGTTTGCTTATCGTTGAAAATTACCTAGGGCCGCCTCTGGATCTATAGAATCATTGTGGGATTGCAGCAGTCATTAGTGCTAACAATGTGTCACACACTGTGTTTTGGACTGTCCTCACACTACCTTCCCCAAGACCCTATCCCCACATGTTTTCATTATTTGGAATAAACACTGTTTGGAATAATACATACATATTATTCTCCCTGCAGTGTAAGACACCATGGCATTATAGCATTGTAGCACTACAAAACCCTTATATATTTTGTAACACTGCCCAACCCTCATATTTTAATCTGCTTCCAGCAAAGGAATGAGAGCTGCCATGGACATGAAGCCTGCAGTGCCTGTTCACCTCATATTTCCATTGCCAGGGCATGAAAGGAAAGAAAGGCTGATCTTTGGAGCTGAGTGCAGCTCTCTGAGAGCCACTATCATTCATAGAACTATATTTCCCCAACCAAAGCATGTTGAAATGTTGTTGTTGTTGTTGTTCATTCGTTCAGTCATCTCCGACTCTTCGTGACCTCATGGACTAGCCCACGCCAGAGCTCCCTGTCGGCCGTTACCACCCCCAGCTCCCTCAAGGTCAGTCCAGTCACTTCAAGGATGCCATCCATCCATCTTGCCCTTGGTCGGCCCCTCTTCCTTTTGCCTTCCACTTTCCCCAGCATAATTGTCTTCTCTATGTTGAAATGACTGCCCCCAATTACCGAAAATTGGAATAAAGGTTCAATTGAAATTTTGCACAGGAAAAGCAGGAAAGGAGCTCATTGACTGATATTTTTTCAGCTAGAATAAAAGAATCAACAACTGCAAAATAATAATGTCACAAGTGACAACACTATTACTCTGATGTGGTTCTGCTTTACCCACTTTGTGCAATAAGACCCTGGGAGCCCAATAACATCTGGGACCCAAAGTTGGAAAGCACAACCTGGCTGGCCTTTGCTAAACAGCAACTGGAAAGGGTGAGTACTGACATATGGAGCTTCATATTTAGGAAGACAGTGGAGAGAGAGAAGCAGAGGAAGGAGCTTGGAAATGAGGAGAGACAGGATGCAGTGTACGAACAGCTTCCCGAGACATGAAGGAACAGAACAAACAAATTGACCATCCAAATAGTTAAAGCAAAGGAATCGGACTCAAACCGAGCTGCTCTGCTTGTTTTGCACCCAGCTGTAGAGACTTCATGTCCTTTGTGCTAGGGAAGCCCATAGAGTACACTACCCTAACTGCCCTGGATAACTACTATTTCCCCATAGCACCTACTGTTAGGGGTAGTTAGCAGAAGAGAAGCAGAATAACTAAAGAGTCACCTCAGGCTTAGAAGCCACAAAGAAGGGAATGGAGCATGGAAGGGAACAACCATCTTGACAAGAAGGAGACAAAAATGCCCAATAAACAGTGAATAGGAGAGAAGGGATTGTCCCTGCTTTGAAGGGTCTTGCATTCACACAAATGGTATAAATCTAGAAATTTTAGGTCATTTTTCTACGCAACCTGCCCCCCAATCCCCGTTTCTAGACACATTTAAAACAGAAAGATAATGATTTATGATGGAGCCTATCCCACAACACAAGGGGACTTCATAAAGCCGCCCCAGGTCCCTTTGGGGAGAGGGGGCAAAATACAAATAAAGATTATTATTATTATTATTATTATTATTAGTAGTAGTAGTAGTAGTACTCGACAGGAAACTGTCCCAAAAGTACTAGAAAATGGGGGGGGGAGGAGAGATGGGGGAAAAGATGGGCAGAGATTTTCTTCTGAGCTCAGGAATTAGTATGAAACTGGAGAAAATAGCAAAAAACATGTGGGATGAAATCTGTCAAATTTGCCCATGTTCAATCGTTTCAGTGACATGGAGTAAGAGGCTTTCCTGTCCCCTACCAAACACTGACATTTCTCCTCTAAAATCTTTCTTTTGCAAGCCTGGCATGGTAATTTTCAAAATAATTAATTACTTAATTAGAAACTAGCCATCCCCTGCCATGCATTCCTGTGGCCCAGTTGGTGTATATTTGCTGTGTGTATGAATTTGTGTTATGTAGTTTAGCTCATGCATTGTAATGTATTTTTTGTTTTTTGGCTTTTGAAGTCCCTTCTACTGTGTTTTTTAGTGTTTTTATGAGTGATGGTCACTCGTTGGCCTGATAGGTGTATTGTGTCCAAATTTGATGTCAATTCTCCCTGTGGTTTTTGAGTTGTGTTAATAAACAAAACATTTATATTTATATAGATACTGAAAAGCACACTTCTGAAATGCTGCTGTTTTTGTGCATTGGCATAATCTCTGTACCTAACAGATCAGAGACAACTAGGTTATCAGTCTAACAGATAAAAGCCAAATTGCCTTGCATAAATACATGCGGATATATACCACTGAAAAGAAGATTTGACTCAAATGAGTTTTTTTGCTCTTCTCTGGAAGATCATACTTTTACAAAAGGTTATTATTTTCAAATGGTTGTAAATGCCATTTTTCTCCAACAGGTTATGGATATTCTGGTTTTCCAAAAGATTATTATGAAAAACACTGAGGCTATGCCCCATGCAACTGTCTTAGGTCAAAACCTAACATTTCAATGTTAATAATATATTTTAAAAGATGGTCTTCTTTATAAATCCATCCCAACTGAAACAAGCTGTGGTTTGTCCATTCCTTAAAAAGGTCTCCCTGGACTCCACGGTGCTGAACAACTTTAGACCAATCACCAATCTCCCTTTTTGGGTAAGGTGCTGGAGCGAGTGGTCGCCTCCCAGCTCCAGGGCTTTCTAGATGACAACAAATACCTGGATCAGTCACAGTCTGGTTTCAGGCCTGGTCACGGCACTGAGACGGCCTTGGTCGCCTTGGTGGAGGACCTCTGTAGAGAGCTAGACAGGCGGAGTGTGACCCTGTTGGTTCTCTTGGACATCTCAGCGGCTTTCGATACCATCAATCATGGTATCCTTCTGGGTCGACTCTCTGGGATGGGTCTCAGGGGCACGGTTTTGTCGTGGCTCCGGTCCTTACTGGAGGATCGATCCCAGATGGTGAAGCTGGGAGATGCCTGCTCGGACCCCTGGCCTTTGACCTGTGGGGTCCCGCAAGGCTCTATTCTGTCTCCCATGCTTTTTAACATCTACATGAAACCGCTGGGAGAGGTCATCCGGAGTTTTGGAGTTAGGTGCCATCTCTATGCAGATGACACACAACTCTACTACTCATTTCCACCTAACTCCAAGGAGGCCTCTCGAGTGCTGGACGAGTGTGTCTATCTGGATGAGGATGAACAAGCTGAAGATCAATCCCGACAAGACAGAGGTCCTCCTGGTCGATCGTAAACCGGATCAGGGTATAGGGTGGCAATCTGTGCTGGACGGGGTTACACTCCCCCTGAAGTCACAGGCCCGCAGTTTGGAAGTCCTCTTGGATTCATCACTTACGCTTGAGGTGCAGGCGTCGGCGGTGTCCGGGAGGGCTTTTGCACAATTGAGACTCATGCGCCAACTGCGACCGTACCTCACAAAGGTTGATCTGGCCGGGGTGGTCCATGCCTTGGTCACCTCTAGATTGGACTACTGTAATGTGCTCTACATAGAGCTGCCCTTGAAAACAGCTCAAAATTTCAACTGGTCCAACGGGCGGTGGCCAGGATGTTAACTGGTGCTCCTTACAGAGAGAGGTCAACCCTCCTGTTTAAGGAGCTCCATTGGCTGCCGTTTATTTTCCAATCCCAATTCAAGGTGCAGGTGCTTACCTACAAAGCCCTAAACAGTTTGGGACCAGCCTACCTGCATGACCGCATCTCCATTTATGAACCCACACATTCTCTTCGCTCATCTGGAGAGGCCCTGCTTGCGATTCCACCTGCGTTGCAGGCACGTTTGGTGGGGACATGAGACAGAGCCTTTTCTGTGGTAGCCCCCCGACTTTGGAACACCCTCCCCAAAGACATCAGACAGGCCCCTACGTTGGCAGTCTTTAGGAAGAATGTGAAGACCTGGTTGTTCCGATGTGCCTTTCCAGAATAAGAAAACTCCAGCAACACATCCCAGAAGCACTTTATTAGAGTTTAGGATTGGCTACACACTGCACTTACCCTATCACCTGTCACACTCAGCACTTTTTAATCTGTACCCATTACATTTGGCCTGGCCCTAGTTTTATCGTGTTTTGGTGTACTGTTTTTGTTGTTCTGATATTGCTTTAATTGTTTTTGTTTCGCTTTAAGTTGTGTATTTGTTATGTTATTGTTTTATTGAGGCCTTGGCCTTTGTAAGCCGCATCGAATCTTTCGGGAGATGCTAGCGGGGTACAAATAAAGTTAATTAATTAATTAATTAATTAATAATATAATAAATATTACTCAGGCTATTATGGCCCCTCGGTCTTTGCAGAGGCTTTGGTGTATGAACAAATTGCTGAATTCCACCTTTCTATATAGAGAGATGGGATTTGAGAAACTATAGGAGAAACTGTCTCATCCTTCCAAAAAAAAAGTGAAATCCTGGCTGTGGGATCAGGCTTTTGCAGACTAGACTGACTTGCTGGCAAAGTTACGGTTTTAATGGACTATGATGGACTACTTTTAGGATGACAACTGAATTTGGTGATATGTTTTAATGTTTTTATCTTGTTTTATACTGGCTTTATTATATTATGAATATTTATGCTTTTCTTGTTGTGGGCACTGCTGTGCCGGTTGTTAGGTGCCCTGAGTCCTTCTGCGGAGGTTGAGATAGGATGAAATATAAATGCCCTAAATAAAGAAATGCATACATGATTTGCTTTCTAATGCAACAGAGCATAACACCACTGTAATATGACATCCTCCTCTCCCTGTGGGATAACATCCTTAGCCAAGAAATCATAGATCCGTGTGAGTACTATACAAGGGGATGGTTCCTTTCTTAAGAAAATAAGAATTAATACTGTATCTTTAAAAAAAGAACGATCTTCTTTTCTGTATAGAATAACAAAAGTCCTTTTGAAAAGTCCTGGTGAAAAAATGGTGGCGGTGGCCAGAGCTGGCTTGCCCCCTGAATGTCTCTGCAGAATGATCCTGAACTTATCCATGAGTCATATCAAAATTCATAATTGTGGACCCCAAGACTGCCCTTGACTTATCCATGAGGCCAACTTATAAACAAGTAGATATGGTACTTAAAAACACCAACACGTTTTCTTACCTGTTTCTAGCACTACTAGGGTTTGCAAATATTCCTAATGAAATGGTTGTGTATCTCTCTCTTACTCTGGAATTTGTAGTTAGAGAAGGCTTTTAACACCACTCTTTTTTTTCCGAAGACAAAGCCACATGGAGTCTCTTTCCTAACATCCTATCGCACTCAAAAGAGGTGGAAGGAGACTTGTTCTTACATGAAGCCGTGTAATGTTCCCTGACACAATATTTAAAAATTCATTTCATTGCCAGCAGGGTGGGCTGCTGCTGAAATGTAGGTTAGGGGTTGCAAGAGTTCACAAAAGGGGAGGAGGGCTTCACCTATTTCTTCAAAGCAGCTTAGGAACAAGGCTGATTTTTGTTTTGTATCAAGCTCCATTTCCTAATAGATCTGTACCCCACAGCAAGGGAAAGCACAGCAAGTTCTCACTTGTGGCAGATAGTTACAAGTCAAAGGAAACACATAGGTTGGAATCCTGTTGCAGCATTATGTAGAGATAAATATTGTTACTCAAGCGGTTGCGCTTTCTCAGACTTATAAAAGGACAGTAGTATCCCTCTAGCACAGTGGAAGCCCAGGTAGGCTTGTGCAATCTGGGTAAACCTTGACCCATTTTGTGTCCCAGCTTCCAGTGGGGGCGCTGATCTATTTTTTGGGAGTCTCCCAAAATTGGAAGGGCAGGTATCTACGGTATTTTTGCACTGAAGTGCTGAAAGATCCATTTTCTATCGGCCTATTATGGGAGGGGGTCTTCCTAAGCTTCCCTTCCAATTTTAAGCATTTAAGCTCTACTCTAGAGAAGAGGCGCTCAGCTGTAGGCAGGCACATGCTTTAAGGAGGCTTCTTACGTGTTTCTTACTCTAGAGTAGGTGCTTTCTGGGCCTGCACACTACATGCACTTTTCAAGACAAGGAGGCAAGTTCTCTTACTTCAGAGGAGGCGCTTGGCTGCAGGCAGGTGCACATGCTTTCTGGTCCTGCACACCACACACACAACCCAAGGGAAGGAGGCTGCTCACAAAAAGCAGATGAGGAGCTGGGATTGACTCCCACTTGCTTTGGTGTTGAGCTGATTTCGTACCGGGAGGGGGCTTCCTGTTACATACTCCCGAAGATAACCACCATAACAAAAGAAAGGATGTAACGAAGGAAAATGAATCCGTGCACAACCCTAGAACCAGGACCTTTTTCTAGGGATGCATTTATGCTGTAGAATTAATAGTTTGACACCACTTTAACTGTGTATTGTCTCGCCGGTTATTGTGTTAATTGTTTTAAATATCTTGTTGATGTTGCATTGAATTTTTGCTGCTACTGTTGTTAACCACTGTGAGTCGCCTAAGGGCTGAGAACAGCGGTATACAAATAAAGTAAATAAATAAATAAATACTATGGTATGCTATGGAATCATGAGAGTTGTAGTTTTACAAGATTTTTAGCTTCTCTGTCAAAGGCTGCTGGTGCCTCACCAAACTACACATCCCAGAATTCTATACCATTGAGCCATGAAAGTTAAAATAGTGCATTAACTCTACAGTGCAGAGCTAGCATACATCTTAGTTTTAGGCCTGAAGCCTCAGGGATGATCCTAGACACTATGAATTTATATTTTATTGATTTGTTTAGTTTTTATTATATGTTATGTTTTAATTGTATTTATGATATTGTAAGCATTGAATTTTGCCCTGTTAACCGCCTTGAGTTGACTACGGGCTGAGAAAGGCAGTATACAAATACAGTAAATAAATAATTAGATAGATAATAAACTGACAACTATTTAGAAGTGAAAGAACAAAAACCATAGCCAGGTTGGATATATCAAAGATTACACTGCAATTAAAGATAGAGGCATTTTACAGATTATTTGATTTTGCTGTACCTTTAAACAGCTATGTCAATGTTATCTGGAGAAGACAAAGGCACACACAGGCACACACATGTTGTACATTGGTGTTCTTATTCTAACATAAACTGTGGTGGAAGCCCTGTGGGCAGACAGAAATGCTTTAAATAAATAAATAAAATCAATGTCATTTTGCTGCAGAAGTGATTTGTTTATTTGATAAATTTATATTCTGCCCTTCAGTGTAAAAACATTTCCAGGGCAATAAAAAGGGAAAACAACAATAAAACAGCGATCAAACCACAATAAATAGAACATATTTGAGCCCCTGGCGTGCATACTAAGTACACAGGGCTGTTTAAATGGCTTATAAAAAAGTAGCAATGTGAAAAAAAATCTCAGTCTTGATGGGGTGTTTTTTTGCATTTATTCGAATCCCACTTCCTTTTCCCTCCCAACGTTGTTTATACCAGGTTGCTAGACCTGGATTGTCTTTTCTATGGTGAAATACTGACAAAGTTTTAAAGTCATTTTTGTAATATGCATATTTATGCATGTCTTTCACATCTTGTACATCTTCCCTTGGTCCCCCATCACTGACCAGTGGCATATATTTGTTCACATTAAAAAGATTGTATACATTTTTATCCATTTGCTTTTCAAAATGAATGAACTGCTTGTACTTTATTATTCTGAAAACCCCTTTTAAAGTCCCACAAATGGGCAAATACTTTTTAATTGGAGAAAGCTTATTTGTGATATTTAAATTATTTGTGGGAATGTGGTGGAGTCTCTTTCTCTTGGGGTTTTTAAACAGAGGCTGGATGGTCATCTGAAGGAAGTGCTTTGAGTGCATGTTTCCATCAGGAAGGGAGTTGGGTTGGATGGCCATGTGGTCTCTTCCAACTTTATGATTCTTTGAGAGAGCATGACTTGTCCATGGTCATACCCTCCATGTCTGAGTGGTGATTTGAAGCCTGGACTCCAGAGTCATAGTACAATGCTTTTTGTTTGTTTGTTTTTTGACATGTCAGGAGCAACTTGAGCAACTTGAGTTGCTTCTGGTGTGAGAAAATTGTCTGTCTGCAAGGACGTTGCCCAGGGGATGTCCAGATATTTTGATGTGTTACCATCCTTGTGGGAGGCTTCTCTCATGTCCCCGCATGAGGAGCTGGAGCTGATAGAGGGAGCTCATCCGCGTTCTCCCCGGATTCGAACTTGCGACCTGTCAGTCTTCAGTCCTGCCGGCACAAGAGTTTAACCCACTGTGCAATGATAAAACCACTATACCAGTGGTTCTCAACCTGTGGGTTCCCAGATGTTTTGGCCTACAACTCCCAGAAATCCCAGCCAGTTTACCAGCTGTATTGTCGAAGGTTTTCATGGCTGGAATCACTGGGTTATTGTAGGTTTTTTCGGGCTATAGGGCCATGTTCTAGAGGCATTTCTCCTGACGTTTCGCCTGCATCTATGGCAAGCATCCTCAGAGGTAGTGAGGTCTGTTGGAACCAGGAAAAAGGGTTTATATATCTGTGGAATGACCAGGGTGAGACAAAGGACTCTTGTCTGCTGGAGCTAGGTGTGAATGTTTTAACTGACCACCTTGATTAGCATTTGATTGATTGGCAGTGCCTGGAGCAATCTTTTGTTGAGAGGTGATTAGAGTGTACCAGCTGTTAGGATTTCTGGGAGTTGAACGCCAAAACATCTGGGGACCCACAGGTTGAGAACCACTGCACTATACTGAACTGACTGTACTTCTAAAAAAATACAGTTCCCAGAATTCTTGGGAGAAGATAAAGAAAGAAAAAATATCATTAACTAGGGAGACCCCAGGTCAAGTCCCCCTTGAGTCCTTCCTGAGCCATCTCACTGGGTTGTCATGAAGATAAGATGGAGCAAAGCCATGCCTGCTGCCTTGGGGTGTTTGGAATAAAGGCATGAAAATAATGGAATCAATCAATCAATTACGTTGGGAAAGTATAGGGTTGCTGATATAGGATGCAAGTGGATTTTCATCAGTGTTAAGAGAAAAGAAGAAAGGACCAGTGAGACTTGTCTACCAGAATAGCAGGATTCCCCATGCTCATTATCTGGACCACAGCCAGCATATTAAACTGGATTCTGAATGTAAGCTGGAAAGTGTTATCAAAAATTCCCTTTTCCTTTAAACTCAAAGAGAAAGGTGAAAGAAGTTCCATTCATTTCCTATCTACTCTCTCTCTCTATATGTGTGTGTGTATATATATATATATATACACACACAAACACACACACATATATACACACATATACATATATATATTTTTAAATATTTTTATCACATGCTTTTACTCCACTATCTCCCTTCTTTGATTAATAATAGAGCCATTTGATAACAGGAAAATAAATTGTCAGCAGTTTTGTCCCATCAGCTTCCAGCAGGATGCACTGGGACTTATTAAATGCGTGACGCCTCCATCACACCATTTTTTTTAAAAAGCCACGGTCCTCCTTCATTAGCTGGGTTGCAGAAAAGGCTATGGCAGGCTTGCTCACTTTGGCACAGTATGTCCTCTGTGCCTTAGGGAAAAGGCTGTCCCTGAACATTTCGGAACTGAACATTTCTCACAGCTGCCCTTGCCGAGGTGAAGCATTAGTAAGCTTGTGAGCATCTCTCTCTCTCTCTCTCTCTCTCTCTCTCTCAGCAGAAACTCATCCATTTCAGGTGGCTGTAGAGGGCTCCACTTCCTATCAAATCGAAAAACACTGATAGAAACACACCGTCCTCAGTCTGGCTGCCCCTATGATTAAACTATTTTCCTCCACACAAAAAGGGAGATATTGACCTGGGAATCTGGCCATTTAATGTTTTTAAGACATTACATTTCTACATATTTTGAAGCTGCTGAAAGGGAAAATGCTAGTGTATGGGAGTAACGGGAAAAGAAGAAAGATGGCCATTGGGTGGCAGGGATGGAAACCTTACCGTCAGGGGAAATACAAATCTGTATTTGTATCTATTTGTATCTATCTATCTATCTATCTATCTATCTATCTATCTATCTATCTATCTATCTAAAAATGTTCTGTGCGTAAAGAGTACCCTAAAAACAAAAGAACCAATGAACGAAATCACACCAAATATGGCAACAAAATGTCTCATAACACAAGGAGTGACCATCACTCAAAAAAATATGATTTGGTCATTTGGGAGTTGTAGTTGCTGGGATTTATAGTTCACCTATAATCAAAGAGCATTCTGGACTCCACCAACGATGGAATCCAACCAAACTTGGTACACAGGACTCCCTTGACCAACAGAAAACACTAGAAGGGTTTGATGAGCATTGACCTTGAGTTTGGGAGTTGTAGTTCATCTATATCCAGAGAGCGCCATTGACTCAAACAATGATGGATCTGGACCAAACTTGGCACAAGCACTCAATATGCCCAAATATGAACACAGATGGAGTTTGGGGGAAATAGACCTTGACATTTGGGAGTTGTAGTCACTGGGATTCACAGTTCACCTACAATCAAAGAGTATTTTGAACCCCACGAACGACAAAATTGAGGCAAACACAGAACCCCCATGACAAACAGAAAATACTTAAGGCCATCCAATCCAACTCCCTTCATCAGGGTAAGAAAAAGTAATCAAAGTCCTCCTGACAAAGAACCATCCAGCCATAGATATAGATAGATAGATGGATATGATTCACACACAGAGAGAGATATAGTATCATAGATTTGAAAGGGACCCTTAAAGAAGGACAATGATATGTTGCATGTTCCAGGGTGGGCAAACCAGACACTCTTCACATCAACACTGACAAAGAAACAGCAAGAAATGCTGTTTACCCACAAGCATAAAGAAATTACATGTATTAGAAACCAACACTTTCACATTACTTCATTTTCCAGATCACCAGACTGGGCCACAGCAACGCATGGTACGGAACTGCTAGTTATCTATAAATTCAGATTTGTATCTGTATTTGTATCTATCTATTATGGCTGCCTAATACCTATCTGTTCCACTATGGAAGAATGGAAACCTATGGAATACTTACTTGTGGTCACTAGTAGTAAGAAATCTATAAACAGGGAAATGCAGCACAATCCTCATGTAATCTGGTAAGGTAAAAGTAAAGGTTCTCCTGACATTAAGTCTAGTCGTGTCTGACTCTGGGGATTGATGCTCATCTCCATTTTTAAACTGAAGATCCGGCATTGTTCATAGACACCTCCAAGGTCATGTGGTCAGCATGACTGCATGGAACGCCATTACCTTCCCACAGAAGCGGTACCTATTGCATGTTTTCGAACTGCTAGATTGTCAGAAGATGGGGTTAACAGAGAGAGCTCACCCCACTCCCCGGATTTGAACTGCCTACTTTTCAGCAAGTTCAGCAGCTCAGCAGTTTAATGTGCTGCATCACCAGGGCGCCCTATCTGGTAAATGAAGTTGAAATCTTGCCTGTGAGGAAAGAGGGAAAGAAATGAAATCCAGATCCTCACTTTCCTCTTGTCATGGGTGGGTTTATGGGACCAAGTTGGAGTAATGGTTTCAACACTGAACTAGTATTTTATTTATCTATCTATCTATCTATCTATCTATCTATCTATCTATCTATCTATCTATCTATCGCATTTCTATCCTGTCCTTCTCAACCCCCGAATTTTGGTAGCCAGGGCTCAAATCCCTAGCTATGGAAATCTAATGTCTAACCTTGGATATGTCATAATCTCTCAGACTAAACACCCTTCACACTTCACAATTATAGCATTATGATTCCACTCCAATTGTCATTGCTGCATCCTATGAAAGGTATAGTTTGGAGAGGCCCTAGAGCTCTGTAACAGAGAATTCTAAATGCCTCCTGAAACTACAAATCCCACAATTCTATAGAATGCAACCTTGGCAGTTAAAGTGGAATGGCTGTGAAGTATGAAAAAAAAACCCTAAGTGAAAGGCATAAGCCAACTTCTGAATTCAGGCAGTCCCTGTGTTACAGACATCCAACTTACACTCGACTCAGAGTTAAGTACAGGGGCGAGATAACAGGAAGTGAGAGAAATCTACCCCTCAGAAGGGAAGTTCACCCCTGGAAGAGTTATCATGAAGAAAAGGTGTCACTACTGAAGCTTTATCACCAATCCTTGTTTCCACAACTTCTCAAAATCCAATGATCACAAGGACAGAAAGTGAGGTGAAATCTTCTGAACAGAGGCACAGACAGCAAAACACACACCATAGGAGTGTTAAGCCTTCCTTATGCTATCCAAACCTTGTGTGTGTGTGTGTGTACACATACACACAAGCTTTGGATGGCATAGGTAAGGTGATCTCTCTCTCTCTCTCTCTCTCTCTGAAGTTCCACTTAAAATGTATGTAAGCTAATATGGCTTACATACATTTTAAGTGTAATTACATACATATTCAACTTAAGAACAAACCCACAGAACCTATCTTGTTTGTAACTCATGGGCTGCCTGTAAATCTTACCAAGAGAACCATATGATAGGGTCATCAATAGATGGAATCAACTCGAAGGCACTTAACAATAATTAGGAATTACTTAGAGAATGTATTAAGATGTAGAGTGGAAAAACTGAGATTAAGACTAATATTTCAAACGTAATTTTTATAGTTTATTGTACAAACTGAATGTCTAAGAGGAAGGTTGGAGGGTTGGAGTGGGGTAAAACAATAAAATAAATAAATAAAAATGAAAAAGGCACTTAATTATTATTATTATTATTATTATTATTATTATTATTATTATTAAACTTTATTTGTACCCCGCTAGCATCTCCTGAAGGATTCGATGCGGCTTACAAAGGCCAAGGCCTCAACAACACAATAGCATAACAATACAATTCAAAGCAAATCAAAAACATTAAAGCAATAACAGTAAAAACAACAAAACAATACAGCATCACACAATAAAAACAGGGCCGGGCCAAGTAATGGGTACAGAATTAAAAAGTGCTGAATGTGACAGGTGATCTATCGGATTTCAAGGAACATTAATATGTGTGCAAATCCCTTGTTTGGTTGCATACACATAACAACGCTCCTAACAGATGAAATTGCTATAATTCAGCAACTCAAATGTAAAATGCCACTATCTGGCATACCTTCATCCATCCACATTAACAAGTTAAGCATTTTTGATTTTATTATTCCGCTTTGATAAAGATCTTGAGCACTGACCCAGAAAAAGATGTGGCAGACTATACTTACGAAATCATATCCCCCCCTTGGCCATGGAAACCTATTGGGTGTCCCTGGGAAAGTCACATTCTCTCAGCCTCAGAGGAAGGCAAAGGCAAGCCCCCCTGAACAGATCTTCCTAAGACAACCCTATGATAGGTTTGCCATAGGGTCACTATAAGTTGGAGAAAATCTGAAGGCACACAACGACATCAACTTTGTAAAGTTTTTTGAGCTAATGAATACAAAATATTTTCTACACTTTAGGTGTGCTAAACAAATGTATGGTGGGGTCACAGTAGAAGAAAGAAATCCAAGGTATATTTTTAACTCTATTACTTGGTTATAAAAGGAAAAAAACAGAACACCCCAAATGTGTTAATACTTCAACCTATTAGGACATTAATAAAAGAAAACCAAAAGATCCCAAGTGTGTTAATGCCTGAATTTAAATTTTTGATAGCAATGGTCAGTTTAATTAATCTCTTCTTTTTTCATTCATCTTGTCACCCGAAATATTCTCCTGTCACATTCTTCCTCACAAAGTCAAAATATTGGCAAGCAAACAAGCTTCTTAAGGTTATGTTGTGCCCATAAGCACTCATTAATGGGAGGGATTTCACAGTCAGGACTCACATACACAGTCATTTCTGACAGCATTTAGAGCACTATTAGTATGCTGCCAGTATTAATTACTCCTGTAAGGAGTGCTTACTTGACCAAACACCCCAGCAGTTATAAACAGCGGTAATAACTATTGTGGTTGGTTAGGAATCCAGTGATGTGAAAATGCTACCAGTGTTAACCACTGCTATAGCCATCAAGACTTAGTTCCCCACCAGCAATGTTGCAATAAGATCATTAATTGATTCTATCAGTTATTATTAATCACACAGTTAGCACTTTCAGCATGAGCTTTTATTTTCACAACTCTGTGATAGTGGCCTCTGACTCAAGTTTTGAAACAAGGTATGAATTCTGAAAATTTCTCATCAGAGAAAGAAGCACAAAGGCCAAAAATGTTAACATCGGTTCTGATTCTACCACTTGGCCACCTTAGAAACAATAGAATTTTAATTAAGGAATATACTTCATCCATTGTGGTCCCATAGACTGATGTTCCTCTGCATCTTGCATGTAGGGAAAATGCTCCTGAAGAATCCCATCCCCATCTCCCTAAAATGCAGTGGAGTCTTAATTGAGTAACATCATCTATCCGTCGTGGCCCTCCTGGAGAGATGCTCCATTGTGCTTGAAGAAAATCCTCAAAAAGAATCCCCACCCATATCCATACCCTTCCCTCCAAATTGCAGTGGACTCTCAACTAAGAAACGGTAACCATCCATTGTGGCCCTCTTGGAGAGATGTCCTATTGCTTGAGAAGTTCTCCTGACGAATCCAGACTCCATACCCACAATACAATGGGCATTTTAGTTGAGGAACATCAACCATTGCGCACCCTTGGAAAAATATCCCACTGTATCAACTAGAAACGGCTTCCAATTATATCAAACTACCATCCCATCATCACCAGGTAGCATGGCCAATGTTTGATAGAGATGTAGGGTTCATTTTTCTCTTACAAAACCATTTTCTCGTTGCATCTCATTTGCTCTCCATTTTCTCTTGCTCTCTGTATTCTTTGCCCCTTGTCACCAAGGTAAGCTCAGGAAGGCTTTGTTCTTAGAGCATCCTGTTTGTGACTTGTATTTCCTGCTTCTCCTGCACATGTTACCTTGTGGCTTCCTATATAGTAAAGGTTGTGCTATTTGTGTGATTAATGGGCACACCTGGCCTAGTTTTCCCTTGAAATGGCTAGTATACAGAAATGAGAAAAATGGTTTGAGGATGAGATGGGACAATGCGGACTCAAATCTCACATGAACCATGATCTCACTAGCAAGCTTTAGTGTTTCCCTACTATTTGCAATACAGCTATTTAAATGTTAGGCTTTTACTTCCTGTGGAATTCTGGGATTTGTAGTTCAGTGAGGCTGAAGAGATTTCCCTCACTGATAAATCCCAGAATTCTATAGGATGTTGGCGTTGTAGGTTAAAGAGGAATATAGTATGATCTCCATATTCACAGTTTCACCTATTCATGGTTTCACTTATTCACTTAAGGTCTCCCATACAAGCTACACCTTCTTCTCTGTAACTACCAAATGTAATTTGTCCCATTGAAATTAACGGGATTCACTATTATCTCAGTTTTAAATATCCATGTGAAGTCTGGGAATGTCTCTCCTGTGGATTTGGTGGTCATGCCATTTAGCTGAAGAAATAGTTCACAGGGAAAGAGAAGTGGTGCAGATCTCATAACATTATCCCTGAATTTACAACAACATTTTTATTGATTAGCCAATTGGCCTTATCAAAAACAAACAGTGCAGACATAACATACAACATACATCTAGTCCTCTTAAAATAAAATTTACAAGGAATATGGGGAATATAGGTCAGAAGTTTAGGTCTATATCTGCTACATCTGTAGAGTGACTATCTCTGAATAGATGGAAGTAAAGGGAGAGCTGAATTCCACACCAAACCTGCATCTAAACTATAGAATTAATGCAGTTTGACACTATGCTAACTGCCATTACTCAATAACATGGAAGCTGGAATTTGTAGTTTATTGTGGCATCTGCACCCTTTGTCAGAGAAGGCTAACAACCTTGTAAAACTGCAACTCCCATGATTCCATACCATTGAGCCATGGCAGTTAGAGTGGCATCAAACTGCGTTAATTCAACTGTCCAGATGCATCTCAAGACAAGGGTAGGTTCCTGGGATCCACTTAGGATATTTCTAGTTAATGCTCTTTTAGCATACTCCGAGGACTGCAGTACAGCGTGTGTATTCGGAGTATGTTTAGAGAAGCATCAAACAGCCTGCCCCAGTCTTTTGGAAGACCTGATGGGATGTGTCAGCCTTCCACATCCAACATAGTAGAAGTTGATGAGTCTTGCCTCATACTCCTCATGAAGTCTGGGGCCTTTGTGGCCAAGAGTGTGTTCCAAATGGCAAAAGTTATAATAAACTAGCTGTCCCCTGCCACACGTGGCTATGGCCCAGTCTGGGGATCTGGAAAATAAAGGAATTAGGAAGTATTGGTTTCTAATATATTTATTTCTTGCTGTTTCTTTGTCAGTGTTGATGTGGAGAGTGTCTGGTTTGCCTACTCTGGAACATGCAACATATCATTGTCCTTCTTTAAGGGTCCCTTTCAAATCTATGATGCTATATCTGTGGGCATGAAATTTAAATATATTTATCTATATCTATGGCTGGATGGCTGTTTGTCAGGAGGGCTTTGATTATGTTTTCTTGCCCTTCTGAAGGTAGTTGGACTGGATGGCCTAAGTATGGGGGTTCTGTGTGGGAAGTTTGTGTCGTTGGTGGGGTTCAAAATGCTCCTTGATTGTAGGTGAACTATACATCCTAGTAACTACAACTCCTAAATGTCAAGGTCTATTTTCCCCAAACTCCATCTGTGTTCACATTTGGGCATATTGAGTATTCTTGACAAGTTTGGTGCAGATCCATCATTGTGTGAATCCACAGTGTTCTCTGGATGGAGGTGAACTACAATTCCAAAACTGAAGGTCAATGCCCACCAAACACTTTCAGTATTTTCTGTTGGTCAGGGCAGTCCTGTGTGCCAAGTTTGGTTCAATTCCATCATTAGTGGAGTACGGAATGCTCTTTGATTGTTGGTGAACTACAAATCCCAGCAACTACAACTCCCAAATGACAAAATCATAATTTTTAAGTGGTGGTCACTCCTTGTGTAGTGAGATGTTTTGTTGCCAAATTTGGTGTGATTTCGTTCATTGGTTCTTTTGTTTTTAAGGTACTCATTATGCACAGAGTATTTATATATATATAGATACAAACACACAAGCTAGGAGACATTGAAGCAATTTGCTTTTGCCTGAGCTACTGGGGGTCTTTCCACACAGCCCTATATCCCAGAACATCAAGGAGGAAATCCCACATTATCTGAGTGTGGACTCAAATAACCCAGTTCAAAGCAGATACTGTGGGATTTTCTGCCTTGATATTCTGAGATATTGGGCTGTGTGGAAGGGTCCTGGGAAGGTCAATATTCCACTTTCTCATCTTCCCTCTGAGGAGTTAATTAATCCAAACTCATTTTGCTCTTTGAACTCAGTTTGAAGCAATTCGGGTAAGCTAAAAACAAAAGGGGAAAGTGGAAGGCAAGGAGAGAAACTGGGATTTTTTTTAAAGCAGCCGAAAAAGTGAGGCAACCGGATTAGTCAGGTCTGTCCTTGCCAAATCAGGGAAATGGAACAGTTTACTCCCACACCAGTTCAGAAATGCATTCCTTGCAAAGGATGAGCTTCAGTATTTGCAATATGTGTCAGAAGAGCCATAAAATGGAGAAAGAACAGGGAACAACTTCTAAACTTTCCCTCCTCTTCCCTCTCTGTCCTGCCCCACCTGCTCCCAACCCAAATACTGTAACACACAGTGGGCCCTTGTTGAAGCAACTGTAGGGTTTTGCAACACAAGGAAGTGTGACGCAGCACATGTGCTTTGGCTATTTCCATCACAAAAGTCTACTGAAGCCTTTCTGACTCGGTGGTGGATTAAATGACAGAAGGATCCCATCTTGCAAAACCTATCCTTTGTCTTGGTCATGGCTAGAATTCGATGTAGCTTACTACCTTGTTGTAAATGAAAGCTGATAACTTTATGAAAAGTAGCAGTTCTGCAATTGTTCATATTTGCTGTTGGCATGAGTGGAATACTCCTGTAGAAAAGCCAAGATATATTTCACTACAAGAAGGTTTGGGTTGGGTTTAGTTTTTTAATAAAAAGGAAAACTTCTCAATACTTGGGCAGAGACACAGGGCCCTCCCACACAGCCATATAACCCAGAATATCAAGGCAGAAAATTCCACAATATCTGCTTTGAGCTGGGTTATCTGAGTCCACACTGCCATATATTCTAATTCAAAGCAGATAATGTGGGATTTTATTCAGCTGTGTGGAAGGGGCCAAAGTTGGAGTAACGATTTGTTTCTTTGAGACTACAAAGTTAATGTCAAACACTTCAGAAATAGTATTGGATATACATTTTTATTGGAAAGAAAAAATGAACAATTGTAGGGTTCCCCTCTTTTATTTGTGTTGGAATTACAAAGTACTTTGCACCCCATCCACTTTCCCCATTCTATCGTAACCTTTTATAGCAGAAAATCTGGAAGTATCTGAATTTGAAAAGTTATTTTCCATGCAAATAAATGTTTTACCCAGTCATTCATCTCCAAAAAGAGCACTCTTCAAACCAAAGATTATTATTCAAGCCTCAGGTAGAGAGTGGCCTTAGCACCCAGCCAAACTATGTGAGCTCATGCAATCGACTACAGTTTAATCCAGTTACAAGACAAATACACTCACCAAAGTAGACCGGTTTTCCACACATGGGACAGTATGAAATCATCATCCGTCTTCCTTTGGGCACCACTCATCCGTCAGCACAACTTGAATAAACAGTCTTCTGTGCTCCTTAGACAGACAGGAAAACCATGGCTGGGGCAGGGTGGTGATCTGTTCTGCTTTTGCAGTCAGGATGTTGCGGTTGTAAGAAAATGAGTGCACTGAAGTAGTGACAGAAGGTCGATGGAGGGGGAATAGATGGCTTCTGGCTGAAACAAAGACGGTGCCATAGCCTGGCTTCCTGTTTTGAGCTTTAAAGCCCTCATTTCATTTCCTTTCCATTATATGCCTTACTACTTACTTCAAGCTTGCACAAAAGACCCCAGCACTTGTTTGTCTGGAGCCCCCGGTGGTGCAATGGGTTAAACCCTTGTGCTGGCAAGACTGCTGACCGAAAGGTTGGTGGTTCGAATCTGGGGAGTGGGGTGAGCTCCCTCTGTCAGCTCCAAATACCAATGACAGAAGCCTCCCATAGGATGGTAAAACATCTGGGCATCCCCTGAGGAACATCCTTGCAGATGGCCAATTCTCTCACCAGAAGCAACTTGCCATTTCTCAAGTTGCTCCTGACATGAAAAAAAACTTGTCTGCCTCCCTCTAAGTCCTTCAGCATAGCTCTATGGTCAGCTTCCAGCAGATGCTAACAATGAAATTGTGCTGCAGGACCTAGACATTTCTAGAGAGGACACTTTTCTAGGAATTTATAGGTCCTCCAGAGCAATTCTATTGGAGGTTGACCAGATTCACTCTGGAGGATCTAGAGATTTCTGGAAAGGTATTCTCTCGATTTTTTTTAAAAAGTGTACTGAAATTCCATCTCATACAGAACCATTAAAAGTACAGGATTCCTGTCTATTTCTCACTCTGACAACTTTAGATTTAGTACTCAGGAAAGGGGATTCTTCCAATACTTTTTGCCCATTTGTAGTATTGGCAGAATTGGTTTTGGTTAAGCTGTTGCAAGACTTTTTGCTGCCTATAACAAAGGCTAAGAAGGTCTCCCTCCCTCCACATGAACACAATCAAACTGAACCAATACATTTATTTGTTTGTTTGTTTGTTTGTTTACCATACTTTTATACTGCCCTTTTCAGCCCGAAGGCGACTCAGAGCAGCGTATAGACCAGCAACAATCAGATGCCGAACACACATAAATACATCATTCAAAACAGGTTAAATCGCACAATAAAATTCATATAAAAACAATTTAAAACTATTAAAATCAATGACTTCTGGGTGTAAATCCATGTCCATTTGCATCGTTAAGCCATTCCATATCAGTTCACAATACTAACTTACAACGAAGTTCCAAAAGCTTGATCGAAGAGCTAGGTTTTTACTCTTTTCCTAAAGGTCAAGAGGGATGGGGCCAATCTAATATCCCCAGGAAAGGAGTTCCTCAGCCAAGGAGCCACCACTGAGAAGGCCCTGTCCCTCGCCCCCACCAAGCGTGCCTGTGAGGCAGGCAGGACCAAGAGCAGGGCCACCCCAGATGATCTTAAATTCCTGAAAGTTTCAAAAGGGGAGAAACGTTTGGATAGGTAAGTTGGGCCAGAACCGTTTAGTACGTTCATGAATCTTACTTCAACACTGATATTAGGATCATGTTCTCCAGGGCCACCACATGGAGAACATATGGAAAACACCATATGTTCAAAATATGCAGCTCTGTCATCCAAAAAAGGAAATAAATAGGGGATTCAAGGGACTTGGTTGTTGGTCCACTGCCAACCAGAGCATGTACAACTAGATATAGTTGTCTTACTCTATCTAAAAGTGCAGGGCCACTGTGGATCTGTTGTAGAAGAAGAAGAAGAAGAAGAAGAAGAAGAAGAAGAAGAAGAAGAAGAAGAAGAAGAAGAAAAAGAAGAAGAAGAAGAAGAAGAAGAAATCATAGTATCCAATCATGATTTTGATGTCATAATATGCTTTGATGAACTAGTGTTGACTCCATCAATTATATTATCGCCAGATTTCAACTTAACAGCTAACTGATGCTTGGATAGACTGCCTAGAAATTTCATCTTCAAAGCAACGAGAATTTCATTCCATGCTGACACCAAGTGGGATAGCAATATTCTCTTGCCTGAGCAGGGGAACCTTACAGACACAGCAGCTTATCAAGTATTTCCATGCACCCTACTTGATAAATAGTCAACCATATTCACCTTATGTGTAAGACGGAACAGGGCAAAGGGTAAAACTGACAAATGGGGTGTTGATAGATACCAGGAGGAGGCCAATACCCTAACGAAACAGTGTCCCATCAGTGTCTAGCTGTGATTTGCATATGCTGCGGTGAAAAGAAAGAAACAGCTGGTGACAAAGCTAATGAGCCATAGTTATATAATGAAAATTAGTTTGCTGTCTCAGAGAGTAAAGCTAAAGAAAGACAAAACTTGCTCATTTTCAATTCCTGGCCAGTTGTTTGTTTGTTTTTTTGTATGTGTGTCAAGAGCGACTTGAGAAACTGCAAGTCGCTTCTGGTGTGAGAGAATTGGCCATCACCAAGGACATTGCCCAGGAGACACCTGGATGTTTTAATGTTTGACCATCCTTGTGGGAAGCTTTTCTCATGTTCCCGCATGGGGAGCTGGAGCTGACAGAGAAAACTCAACCCGTTTTCCCCAGATTCGAACCGCTGACCTATCTTCCCAGATAGTAAGACAACTTGGAGGGGTAAGGGAAGCTATGTCTGGAGCTCTTGCCTCTTAGCCTGTATTTTAATATCTGCTTTACAGGGGGAAAGAAACTGGATTGGGACCGTGGTAGTAGGTGAGCAAGGTTGACACTTTCCATCTGTATCGTTTTCCTGATCTAAATATTCTCCCCAGCTGTTACTCTTTGCTTTGCTAGGGAAACTTTCAAGCCTGGAAAAGAGCAACTTGCATGAGAAAGGGAACTGAGACTGGGCAAACAGCACTGGGAGGGGGAAATATTAACCCTTCCCATGTCACCATGATCTCCATTCATTTTATCATCCCCTCCCCCCATATGGCTACTTTTAATTTGAAAAGAAAGCAGTGGACTATCTTGATCATGTATTCCTGTTTTAGTTGTTCCCTGTGCAGACGGTCGGTCAGTGCAACTTAAGCAACGTGCTGTCATTGAATTCTTGACAGCAGAAGGTGTCACTTCAGTATCTTTAAACTTACTCGCTCAACAACACACAGTACTCACATCAACACAATCACCATAAACAGCTTGCATTCTCTGATGGATCCCCTTTGGGGTGACACCTTTTGCTGTCAAGAATTCAATGACTGCAAGAATTCAATGACTGCAGGTTGGTTAAGTTGCATTGACCGGTTCCATACTTTAACAACGCAACTGTTCAATGCTAAGGCTCCCTGCCAAAATGGAACTGTAGAGAAGAGTCTACTGAACAAGCCAGTACCTGCCGCATTCCAGTACTGTCATCTGTTGAGGAGTTACGAAGGTGGAGGCATTACTTTTCATTCAACCCTCGTAGTGTAGTGAGGCTGTTAAAGGCTCCTCCCTAAACTCCACACCCCAGAACTCTGCAGGAGGCAGAAACTGGATTTAAAGTGGATTTTTCTTCGTGGTCTCTGCGAATGCACACTTGTGGAGAGTCTGCGCCTGCGCGGGCTCCAACGGAAA